>JAWWTY010000156.1:4363077-4407796 GCA_035222235.1 Margarornis squamiger
TTTTTTTTTGGTTGTTTTTTTTTTTTGTTTGGTTTTTTTTTGTGTGTTTTTTTTTGTTTGTTTGGTTTTTTTTTGTTTTTTTTTTTTTAAGAATCCAAAAGCTGCATTCATCTCACCTATAAGGTTCTTTCAGTGGAGAGGAACAAGCAATTCCTGATTAATGGGACTAATAATCAAATTACAGAATTACTGGCATTTTATATTGGTTCTGTTTTAGATTAAAAATTTAAAAAAAAAATAACTACCAATTTGAGATATTCTGTGTTAGAAATTGTAGGGTTTTTTTTTATATTGATTTCTTAAGATTCTCTCTTGAGATGTTATGTTCCAACTTTAAAGGAAAAAAACTGCTTCAGCTGCATCTTTGTCACTCAGTAGGAATTGATTTATCTTTCAAAAAACAAAGACAATTATTTATGAAGAAACTGATGGTATAGAATGGATAAAACAAGGAGACTTTTAGCAGTCACCTTCCTTTAATTATTTATTAATTTGTCTAGGAGCCAAGGACTATGAAATAGTCGAGATAAATTCAGTATATCTGTCTTATATTGCAATAACATAGAAATAATGCTTTTAGGATATATTGAACAATGCTTTTTAAGTGTAGATTTTTTACATTTTTATGTAACTACAATGTAATAAAATTTTCCTTTTAAATGTAATTTCCTTTTAATAATTTAGGGCAGTATTAATAGCTATTTTTGCTTCATATTTTAAATTCCATTCGTTAATGTAAATAGTTAAAGAAAAATGGTTGGCAAATGCTCATGCCAGTAATTCTACTCTACAGCAAAATAGAATTAAGGAAGTAGATTTTAAGGTTAAGTGCACTCAAATTTGATTATATATTCTCATATAATGACAACTTGCCCTTCAAGCTCTTTGTGCTGAACATGTATAAAATTTAGTTTATGATCAAAATACACGAACAGGTTAAAATGCAGGTTTTATTAGTTCTCTACAGGTACCTGAAGACCCCAGACTAGCATGTATTAGCTACTGTTTCTGCTTCTTGAAGTGGAAACCTCCTTGTAGTCACAATGGCAATAGTTGTAGCAAGTGACGTTGCCAGTTCACCTGGAACCAACATTATACTTCCATCAGCGGAAACTGCAAATGCCTAACAAAGGTCAACATTTGACCCTGAGTTTATTTTCTTTGGTTTTGTTTATTTTCTTGGCATTAGAAGTTTGAGTTCAAGATCACTTACATGCTTTGTGCATCAAATGATGATATCAAATGACTTCACTTTCAGTGAAGTTTGCCTTACAGTTTTTCTCCTTTAGCAAAGGAACATGAAAAAACCTTTAATTATTGCATTTTTGCCTTGTTGAAAAGTTTTATTATCACATGAATGAGTAAGTACCAACTCAGAGACAGATGCAAGTTATTAGACAAACACTGAAGTCAGTGTTAGCCCACAAAAGCCAAGGATAAAACTTCTATCTTATCCAAATGTGGAATTTGGAACTAAAACTGGATGTGCAGTTGCCATTAATTATCCTTTTCTGAAAACCGTGTAGCCCAACATACATCCAGAAATGCTCCCCTGTCATTGTCTTGTAGTAATGAACTATTTCATTGAGGGATAGCTATATGAACACAAATTTACCCATATATTTTGATTTTTAAAGTGGTGAATGCACAAATTTCTAAAACTTTTTAAATCCATTTTAACATCAGCTTGTTTTACAGATCTTGTTGAGACCTAACAAGTGTAAAACAAATCTAACTTTTAAAGATTGTTGTGCATGTTTTAATGGAAGTTTAGGAACATCCCTTCTGCTCTTTTTTTTTTTTTTTTGTCATTGATTTTTGAAATTCAGAGCAAAATGAGAAGAAGCTGTGGCTATAAGGAAGTTTTAAATACAGGAAACATTTTTTTTGGCAAAGACTTAGTAAACTCTGGAGATCCCAGAGTCAACTATTTATCTTAAAAGTATTTTCCAAAAGAGAGTAACTGTTAAACTGAAGACCAGCTATATATTGTTCATCAAGTCATAAATCAGGATCAGTTGATTCAGACTGCTTTGTGATGTGCTGTCATGCCTTGCTTTCAACTTACCAGAAATTAATTTTCCCTAATGTTTAAAAAAGCAACTCAAAACAAAAAAAAAATAAAAAATAAAAAAATCCACATACAATGTCATTAAAATTTTCTTATTTTATCAAGATGGTATTTCAATCATAGCAACAGATTATGAAATGCTTTAGTTGTTACAAACACTCTATTTAGATAAATACATTCTATAGAACTTATGAGATCATTTTAGGTTTTGCTGTCAAAAATACACCTCTTGTCTAACCAACTAGATGCAGCTCTATCTGAACATTTTAAAAATCAGAAGAGAGCCAGAACCATTGCCTTAAACATGCCATTCATGTTGCTTATTAGGTGGTGATTCCTTTTGTAAATAGTACTGAAATAACATTAAGTAATTTTAAAATTTGCATTAAGGTCTTATCATAGAATCATAGAGTGGTTCAGGATGGAAGGGACCTTTAAAGGTCATCTAGTCCAAACTGCCTGCAATGAGCAGGGACATCTTCAACTAGATTAGGTTGCTCAGAACCCTCTCCAACCTGGCTTTGAATGTTTTCAGGGATGGGGCAACCACCACCTCTCTGTGAAACCCCACCAGTGTTTTACCACCCTCATGGTAAAATGCTTCTTCCTTGTATCTAACCTGAATCAGCTCTCCATAAATTTAAATCCATTACCTCTTTTTCTATCATGTCACAACATGGCAAGTTGCTGCTTCATCTGCTGTGTTTACTTTGACAATCTTGCTTTATTCATATCATCTTGAACATATGACCATGTTTATGTCACCAAAACTTTATTGTATTTAAGACTATTTACTCATAAGGAGATGTGTTTATAAATATTTGGCAAATACATAGCCGTAATCATTTCCTGTCTCATTTGCAAGAAGATTTAATAATCTCAAAGACTTTTTAAGTATGAAGGAAATGGTTTTGTATCTCTGTCTCAAAGTTCTACACATATTGGACTACCTATAAAGAAGCTGGTTTCTACCTCCTCTGTGTTCTGCCCCTGCAACTCCCAATCTGAAACCCTTCCCTTTGCTGAATTTTTAGTTTTTCCTTTTCAATGAGATGGAGGTGTAATACTTGATCTTTACACAACTGAATTTCAGTCTTGAACCCAGACACAATTTTGAATCTTTCCATTAGAACAACAGTGGGTATAAAAACCCATGTGCTTGCTGCAAGTGGTTTTGGTGTGGCAGGGATACTCAGACATGATGTGTGCCCAGGGCTTTTTGGCTTGGCAACCAACTGATGTCTTCCTGATCCCTTTCTACTAGTCACAAAATGAGTGGCTGTTAGAGTAATTTTATTTTTTTTAAAACTGTCATGGCTATTTAATATTTTGATACCATTTTCCTCTAACGTGTTGCTTTCTCTGGAAGACGTTTGAGCTCAGCTAAACTGCTATGTCTTCAGGTTCCAAAATATCTCTTGGTTTCCATCAAGGGAACAGATTCAAAAAAATTTGTAGTAGTTATTGTTTGTACAGCTCAGCTTTCAATATTGAACCCGAGAAACATGTTGCCATTAGCTAGCCTGTTATACATTCAGTTAAACTAATATAGCTCACTTAGTTTCAGACACTGTAATTGATGGTAATACTTTAATATTCTTTTGAACAATAACTTGAATTCTTTCAACTATATGATAGGATTTAAAAATTTCTAACATAAAAAGTTTTTTCCAGTCAAAAATTTCCCAAGTTTATCTTGCTGCCATTTCTCTTTATTTTTATCTTCTGATCATCAAGACAGTGATCTGTATTGTTTCTTCATCTATCTTCACTGTATGGCACAACATTTGGTTTTTTAGACACCAAACAAAAGCAGCCAGTATTTCCATGAAGCCTGACCGACATGTTGAGGACCTGATTCCTTTTAGACAGACTTACAAAACTACTCATGTTTTCATATTCTGTTTCCTGGGTTTGGTTTTGACTGACGTCCATGTATTTAAATCCTGTTTAAAATCCCAGGAAGGAATGCTTTAATGAAGTGGTCATGAAAAGTAATGCTTGGATGAAGCTGACACCATGAGGTTGCTCACACAACTGAAAGGGTTTGCTTGGTTCCTTGGACACTCAAAAGTGGAGTAGAGAATGAGCTGACCAGAGTCCACAACAAATTACTTCTATTGACATTTCCTTGTCCTTCTGGGTTAGTAGCACTTTCCAACACATGAAGATGGAATTTGCTAGGTCCCACAGTATTAAAATGTAAGGAATGGCAGGTAGGCAAACTGAAATTAGAATAAAGGAATGCCACATTTAAAAGTTTAACAACTTCAACATAGATCAGGCAATATCAAAAGCATGAAACAAGTGAGTCTATGAAGGATTCTTACATTGGAGGAAAAAGTAAAATCCATTAGAAATCCTTCAAGGTTATCAATATTCCTGGCCCAATACTCTGGTGGCTGGCTCAGATTTATCAAGGAAGTAGGAAAAGTAATATACAAGTAGAATGTTTTATTTAGTCAAATATAAACATGAAGTAGACAAAAGTAACCCTTATTTTCCTTTTTTGTTAGAATAAAATTTTCAAATTTTATTCTGTTTTTTTTCTATTAAACATGGTTCTTTTGCTGTTCCAGGAAACATTTTCAATGTGCAAACCAAAATAAATATTCACTAAACTTGTTGCAAAATTCATGTAAATGGATTTTTCATACAAAGCATTTATTAGACCATCTTTAATTGTCTGATTGCATTTTTCTGAACATGAGAAAACATAGCGAATATTAAGAAGGGTGATGCATTGACTTTGGGCTTCCTAAGCATTCCTGGCTGGTACATGCAAGCAGGTTATAATCTCCACTTGTAAATAAGGTTGATTTCTCTCTTTTGGCATGATTAGGATAGTGTCCATTTTCTCTGTTCTGTCAAATATGTTTCCACTCTGTTCCCTGTTCAAATGCACACCAAAAATGTAGAAGTGGGATCTGTGAGTGGGAAGTAAAATCAATGCGTAAGAGTAAAGTCCAAGCCAGTTTACAGCTTGAGCAAAACCAAAAATCAAACACCCTCCTCCTGCTGGCACACACCTCTTGATGTCAAGACATAGTTACTACTATGGTTTCTTCTTTCTATACATGTAAAACACAGGCATTTATTATAAACTATAAGAGGATAATCCTGGATGGCCTAAAAAACCTTCTTTGCAAAAAGTATGTATTTTACATATTTTTAAAATATTTATTTTAAATTTTATTTTTAAATTTATTTTAAGTAATATGTCTAAGGTATAGAACCACAGTGGCATTCAGAATTTTGTGTAGAACCCCCAAACCCAACTGACATAAATCAAGTAAAATTATAGGCTGAAAAAACCCCAGGTTTTCAGAAATTACTGTGGTGTTCATGCAAATTTCTTGGTTCATTTTACTTAACAATTTCCTCCTGATTTACCGAGAGGTGAGAAGGAGGAGTTATTTGCATTTCACAAGGGTACAAAGAACCCTGTTTCTATTTCTTCCTCTCCTCCTCACCCAAGTCTCTCAAAGTATACATATTGGTAAGCCAAAGAATGATATCATGGCAGTTTCATGCTGAAAGTGTACATTGTTCTCAAGTCTCCCTGCTTCTCTTTAATCTGCTTTGCTAGAGTGATGGGAATTTTTTTCCTGTTTTGTTTTTGTTTAAATATAGTGTTTGCAAAAAGTGCTATAGAAAGTCCTACGTAAGACAACTCTGGGCATAAGGCTAAATTTTGAAAGAGTCCACAAAAGTCTGGTCTGCAAGTACTGATAATTGTGCTTGATTTTATTAGAGATTCAGGTATACGTAACTAATTTAGTCAGGGTTACAATCTTACTGGACTAATTTTAGAACATTTTCCAACTGAGGAAAAGTAATAGCAAAAAGAGGGGGTGTTTATTTGGGATTTTTTATTATTAGATATTATCATTTAAGTATTAATTTTTGACCTAGCCCTGATACCCTTGCAAAGAGTGCAAAAAAAATTAAATCTGTGAAGCAAAGTTGGTTCTCAGTACTCAGTTCTCAGCAAATCCCATCAGTACAAAAAAGTTCAAAGCTTTATGCTGTGTACCACCACAGTGTCTATGGCATGAAATCTTTGCTATGGAAATTGTGGAGGTCAAGTGTTTGATCCAGGTCTGGAAATGTACATATTTCTTTATAAAAGGCTGGTCAGTGAGTTATTCTTTGATGCCAAGAGTCTGGCTGTGTTTGGTATGAGCCATCAAGTAACTCTTTTTCAGATTCTAGTGAATATTAATGCATTGACATTTAATATTTCAGGAATTGTTCCGTAATCTCCCCATTTTGCTAATACTGAAGTAAACAGACCAATACAAAAAAAAAAAAATAAGAGTACGTTAATGATGAAAGACTCTCCTGATGCCAAAATAGAAATACTTACATTTTGCACTGTCATCTTCACTTTCATGTTTCTTAGCTGTCTAAAATTCATAATACCTGCTTAGGAGATATTTTGATGAGAAAGTAACATGGAAAGAACTTCTCAGAACTGGTGCTTAGCATTAGCAAGGCTTGTCTAAGGGAAAGATCTCTGTAGCTTTGTCTCTGTGTAAGAGCTACTGTTTGGGGTTATCCATGACCGTGTAAGAAATTAAAACTAATAGTTTTATCCTAGCATTTAGTTTTCACTTTCAAGGTTAACGTAATAACAAAAACTGTTTGAAAAACAAAGTCTTTTTAGAATGGAAGCTTGAATTAACTTAATACATTCTCCAGTCTGAAGAAGATGTGGCCAAGGCACACCATACAGATGTGGAACATAGGAAGCACAGTCTACTCCACAGTTCAGAGGTAGCAGCATGAATGAGAGACAATATTTCAGAAGGCATTTCAGCAAAGAATATTTCTATAGCTTTTTCAGTCTTTACTGAAGCATTACCTCATCACCTTAACAAACCAAAAAAAACCAAAACAACCCCTCCCCTAAACCTCCCCCAAACCCACAAAGTGACAAAACAACCAACCAATCCAACCCCAAAAAAGGCAAACCTGCACAAACCCCCGAAACCCTAACCCTCCAAACCACCTCAAAATTATGTCATCGTTGTGCAAAGTCATCTTGTAACCGTTTGTTAAGTTCTGTGTTGCTCCACTGGAGCATTATCAAAGGAAAATCTGTTATGCTGACAGTAAGCAAAAAGTACTTCTTTGATGGAAGTGAAATCTTAAGGATGAAATATTGAAGTATACAAGGGTACTTGCATACTTGATCTTTACATACTGGACTTGTCTACAGGTAGTTCTTCCTTTTGTTGCACTTTTTGGTTAAGGATTTTGGCATAATTCTTGCTACTGCAATCATGATTAAAAAGCGTACATGCAATAGAACTACTGTTTCTGTTCCTATTGAGTGTACTCTCTGTCTCCTGCAATGCAAGACTAAGTGGTATAAAATCTATTCATGCTCCTAAGTGAGAACTGGTTTGTATCCTCTAAGATGACAGAGTCAGTGTATAGCCTAGCTATACGCAAATGAGCACTGAGGAAAACACCTTTTCCAGGAGTCAGTTCTAAATCAGAAACAAGTTTACATATTAAAAGGGAAAGGATAGAAACTCCAGGCTACTCTGTTAGAGTAATCAGTGCCTTTTTGGCAACCAGCACATTTTCCCATTCCAAGATCTTTGCCAGAACCCAAAAAAATCTTTTTTTTTTCTGGTATTTGCAAAAAGATGTAAAACTAATGGCTGCAAGGAGATCCAATGTGCTAGAATATATACAACAGGGGATTTCCATGTGACTGAATCAAAATGCTGTCAGGTTACAGCTGGCAGCTAGCAAAACTAAACTAAATTACTAATGCTAGCTTTAAATTATTCATTCCTGTGTCAAGAGAGTTATCAGAGTCCTAAAATTATTAAATATCACAGAAAAACAGCACTATTTGAAAAATCTGTGCACTCTTAAATCTGACTGCTTTTCCTTTTAACCCTATCCATTCTTTGTCTTAACTTTCATGCCAAGAAAGTGGCTTTTTTTTGATAGCACTCACAGCACTTTAAATAGATTTCAGGGCTTGGCACCTTGTCAATCTCTCACAAGTGTCATGAAAGTACAGTAAACTGTCCTGGAAAGCATTCCAAAGATAAACGTGGAATTCAGCATAACAAAGGTGATAGTATTACCATGATTTTTCCTGGATCTGTCCCATGGAAAAGTGAGGGTTAGGGACAAAGTTAACATCAGATGTGCTCTCAAAGTAGGGCTGAGGAGAGCAAGAAGATCAGTATTCTGTTTTATTGCCCAGATTTACCAAACTGGTAAATCTTGGCAGTTTCATGTCCATGTAAAATATATTGTCATATGTCAGAAAAATTAAAACATCAAATTAACGTATCAAAGTAGATGAGACTAATTTCAGCTGAATTTAACTTTGTGCTATTTTAAAAGAAAAGCCTGAATAATAAAAAAAAAAATAAATCTGAAATTATGCATATGTGTACAGTTTAGAACATTAGAAAGATTTGTTAATGTGGCTAAGAAATGAAAAGCTTCTAATTTGTATGTTCAGATATGTTCAGTATTGATGCAATAATAGTGTAAGGTTATATATGGGGTCCTGGTAAGGAGGTTCAAAAATGGGTGGAACAACTGTGACAAAGTAGTGATGTGTATGAAATGAAATGCTTAACTTCCATGGGTAAAATTCATACATTTTGTAAGTTGAAATGCAGATCCTTAATTTTTCTGTGGCACTGTAATTTCAGAGAAAACCCATTTTAGGTTCAAATACATTGGAAATATGATTCAAGATGATGGTGAATGCTAATTTGATCACAGAAAGAAAGGAAAAAGGTCGAGCAAGGAAACTTGCTAGTAGTGAAATATCAGCAGCCATGTCATCCTATGCTAACCTGTGTTTATGCTACCCTCATCAGTGCAATTAATTAATCTCTTATTTGCATTTGGATGACTAGTTTTAGAAGCTGGAAGAGTGACCAGATGTGGATTCCCTGCTTTCACATTGCATCAGAAGTAACTTTTGTCCACTTAATGTGCTAGTTTAAATTCTCCAGCCATTTGCACTCTTGTCCAGTTGTTGTATCTGGTATGTAATTTCCAGTATTATTTATACTCTGATCAAATTTGACCCAAAGACTTCCATGCAAGCTGCCATCACTTGAGCTGTAGTGGATTTGAAATATGTAATGTACTACAGATGGCACTTGACTAGATTTGGCTCTATAGCCAAATATATATTTGGATCTATAGTCAAGACTGATGATTGCAGTCTTGGAAAAATAATTTCTGATCTGAAACACCTTAACTTTATTCAAAGTTATTTATTCCATTCAGATTGTTTTTGCAATTTTTTAACACATTAGTATGGCTTTGGTTCATTACTGACAGTGCTGCTTTCATAGATTTGCAGTGACATAATTTCATTCCAACTTTGTAACATCATGCCCCATAGGCTCACACCGACATAATTTTGAAAACTTTGAGAGGATGCTTTGTACTATTTAAAGTAAATTAAACCTAAGTATAAACATTATTGAAATTATGGCACCTTTGTTCTCCCCTCATTACCCCAGTGTAAATTAGAAGTAATTTTAATGAAATCCTTGGAGTTAAATAAATTTATATCAGGCCTGTTCACTTAAAAAAATAACCTCTAGTCTTAATTCAAGCAAGATCTGATAAAACAATCTGTCTCTAGATACTTTCCAAATGTAATTTTCTTGGTTATGCATGTAGTTCAGTTGATTTAAAAACCAGGGGATAGAGGTAGGAGGCAGTTTCCAAATCTCTGCCTCTTACTTTGGGACGTCTGTGACTGTTTTCATCATTTTAATGTTGCCCTGAACTGTTCCTATACAAGACTTCGGAAAACAAATCTTGAGACTTTTGTTTTCTTTGTCTATTAGATCTTATCTAAAAGAACATGGACTAAGATTTCCAGCATAAATAAGAATCATAAACCAGAAGGCATTTGAAGTGCTCTCTAGGCAGCCACCCAGTATTGTGACTTATTTGTGCTGCTTTGCACAAGTTTTCTGAAGTATCTTAGAGAATCCTGACAATTCCTGTGACTAAAATCTGTCAGTGTTGGTTGCAGGAATATTATCTCAATATTGCCAGCTCACTGATTTTTTATTATAACCCCTTTATCTCTGTTAGAGGTGCTGGTAACAAAAATATTCTTGTCTGAAGTAGTTTTCCTGTGAAAGCTATAGCTGTCCCTTTTCCAGTATTAGGTAAGCGGTGATACTGCAGGATAGAATTGGCAGTGCACTCACTTCTTGGGACCTTAGGTTTCTTAGATAATGTTTATTTCCTTATTGTGTTCTTTAGTTTCAATTTCTCTGAAACTGTAAAGATTGCTTCTGTTTAGAGTGTGCCCTATATGTAAAGGAAAATTAAGCTGTATTTTGGCAACCTAGTGTTGCTAAAACAGATAAGGGTCAATTTTCATTATTTTTTTTTTTTGTTAATTGACTTTAGCATGAGGCCACAGGATAATCAGAATGCAGAGACTTGCTGGCACTTAGGACTATGATGAGAAGGTAGTGTGAAAAAGAGGGAAATAAATATAAGAGTGGTGCATTTTTGAAAGACAACTGCTATACAAGTAGAAAAGCCCATATGGAATCGTAGATGGGCTTGGGTTGGAAGGAACTTAAAAGATAATCTAGTTCCATCCTTCCTGCCGTGGTCTGGGAAAACCTGGAATTAATCAAGAATCGCTGTTAGCATGAGTGTATAACATACTGATGATATTCAGTATAATTAAGTAATGTTAAGTATCAGTTGTTAATTACTGTCTGTTCACCAGATATACAACAAATAATAGAGCAGATATAGACGTGCACAGAGTGACCTTTAATCTTAAATGTTGGTCAGCTCATGATTTTTGCCTTACCATGCTCTGCCTACAGGGCTTATGAAACTACAGGTTTATGAATCTAGGAGGGCACTTTTCAAAAGAGGAAAGGGACATCCAGTTGAATGAAGTTGTAGAAGTGGAACCGTATAAATATGAGAGGAAAAAAAGTCGTTTTCTTAACTATTCTGTCCGTTGGTTATTCTTTTGTCCATGTACCCTTCTTTATATACATGATATAGCCCAGGATAAGGCAGGAGTGTCATTGGTCTGGAGTGCAGTTCCTCACTGCTTGAGATAAATATTGAGGGTGTAGGTGCAACTCATCAAGGGAAGAAGTTAGAGTGGTGGAAACCTAGAAACTAAGAACACAGCCTGAGTGGGAGGAGGTGGGTTTACAGCTCCTGCTGTAGTACACCATGAGGGGAAACAATTGGAGGCCAAGCTTTCACTCCATAGTCCAGAACCTTTTGGAGGAGAGTCAGATTATGAGATATGTTTCAGTATATTGGATATGAATTTACGTCTCTGTAGAGGTAGATTGTGCAAGTTTTTGAGCAAATTTACCTAATTGCTTTTAGTATGTGAGTTAGCAGCATGTAAACTACTCCCCAAGAAATGTTCAAATTCAGTCTTTCACCTTGAGGTAAATGTTAAGCAATAGTCCCTACTGGACTGGTAATAAAATGGTGCTGCATCTATGTGAGCAACATTCTGGCCCCAGAATACCAGACAGCTAGGAGATTGGGATGAAGAACAATTCCCTCTCTACTCCTCCTTGCTATTTTGGATTGCCATGAGGCACTTGTAAAGAAAAAGTTTGCACTCCTCTCCACTTCTGTGCTTATTCCTTTGTACTTCCATTCTTTGGCAGATTTTAATTTTCTCTTATCTATAATGCAGGTAGCACACTTTCATGAAGTGTGTATGTTGTGGAAAGTGAAGGAAAAAACATCCCGTAGAGGAAAGATGGAGGAAAAATAGATGGAGTAAATTACTCCATATAACCCATCCTTAAACACAATAAGTGTACCTCAATGTTATTTACTAATTCCTGATGCTACTAGAAAAGATTTTTGTAAGCAATATTTTAAATGTAGCCACATTGTAATCAGTTTTTTATAGACGATAGTATAAAAAAATAGTTTTCTTCTAAAAGACCATATTGTTAAATATATTTAAGGATGACTAGACAATAGCATGTAACCTTTTGAATTAGTCAGGATGAAGGCCTGATGAATTTATTTACATCTCTATCTAGGATTGCTAAGCAACCAAGGACAGATGGCTTTATGTCTAGCTAGTATATTGTATTGCTTTTAAAAGCTCTTTAAAGGAACATAAGTTCCTTGGCACATGAATAAATTGATTGTAAGCATATTAGAGCTCCTCTTGGATAATTTCTATGGTTTAGTACATGATCTCCACAGGCTGGTGTAGTCATATAACTGGGACACACTTCTCACTTTAATTAAACTTCCTAACTGCCATCATTTCAATACATCATGATGGTGTTATTTTGTGTTTGTTTCTTTAGTTCTGTATTTTTATTTATTTTAATAAGCAGCAGTCACAGTGAGGTAGGGGCTAGTGCACATTGAAATTGTGCACTGTAGTTTCTGCATCTTAAGGCACAGCTCAATAATTATGAGCACAGACCAATTTCATCTGCAAGCATTCACTGAGGAGTTATGATAGTGCACATTAATCTTAGAATCTGCTCTTAATTTCAACCATAGCTACCCTCTCACTGGTTTTTCTCAGTTATTGGAGACCATACTTTTTATTGTTGATGTTTTATCTCTCTATATTCACAGTTCCTACCTTTGAATAGCCAGCAAGTCCATAGACAGATGAAATGGAAAAAATATGTCTTGTTAACGCCCAGCCTAGAGACTTGAAGTACAGAATTACAGTGTGTTTACTTGCTGAAGGTCATGCAAAAATATGTCTTAGAGCTTATAATTAAATCTACATCTCTCTCATAAATTTGAGAAAGTGAAATGGTCTTATAGTCATTGCATATTATTTTCTCCTATGGGTTGGATCAGACACCTCAGCACTTGCCAGTCATGAAAGTAGTGCCATGAAGAGGTAAATAGTCTGAGTAAAAAAGGCATTATTGAACTTCTCATAAAAAAAAAAAAGGAGGTAGGTAGTTTCTGCATCTGAAAGTGTAAAGACTATTCGGAGAATGTCCAGAAGAATGCAAATCTTACTGGTATTCTTTTGTTGGGGCTGTCGCTGCAATCTTTCTCCAGTCTGTAAAACACCTCAGACTGCTGACTCTCCTTGTGCTTGCTTGTTAATGCCAAACCAAATGATCCAGATGCTAATCCTGAATGAGTTCCTAGAAGGCAGAAAACTATCTAAACTCAAGATACTCTTTGCGCTGATCAGTGCAGAAGACCTCTACAGTGTTAAATATTTTTTTGTTCTTCTGAAATATAAATCTGCAAACATAAAGCACCCAGCATTCAGTTCCTTGGTAAGGTGCCTGGAGACTTTTAGCTTTTATTATTTTTTTCTTTGCACAACAAAGTGCAATCCTTTTTGAGATCTTCACTTGTCCTGAGCTTACTTTTTTATTCCTTTTTCTCATGCATTTAATTGATTGTGGTGTTTGTCTGCCTCCTTGTGATCTTGTTTAGAACTGCGTGCCTGATACGTTTGATGGGTTTGGTTTAGTAGGTGTTTTTCTGGTGGTGGTTTGGTGGTGTTTTTTTGGTGCTTGTTTTTGTTTTTCCTTTTTTTTTTCTTTTTTTTCCTTTTTCTATAGGCTGTGCTAAGCAAATGAATTGAATCATGATGAGTCTAGGCATGCTTTATTTATTTATTTGTTTGTTTGTTTGTTTATTAATTATTTGGCCTCAGCACATTAAACTGAAATGCTAACAGTCAACTCGAGGATGTTACCATGCCTATCTCAACCGAAATTAATTTTGATTGCTGGGTAAATCAAAATGCATTAAGCATAACTTTAAAACTTATGGGTCATGATTTTTATGACAAAGAGAGCTGGCAGCATCTTTATTTCAATAGGAGGCAAAAGATGGTGATTTGGGAAAAATGGCCTACAGTCACTTTTATGTAAAATATTAGAAAGATCACAACTGCAGGGAAGTTCTTGCTGGGTCTGCTGTACCGGAATCCTTGAGGAGAGGGATACAAAATAAAGGAAATAATTAAGCATTTTAACTCTGGCTGCTGCATTAATCTTGCGTTCACTTGAAAGTAGCTGTTTGAAGCAATTTGGAAGAGTAAAAGAAAAGTAATCCAGGCAGAGTTAGGGAAACACAGGGGGTTGCTGTAGTATGTGGTAAGTGAAATCAGACTGTGCTGGACTTAAAACGTCTGTATCACTTACCACATGCACATCACTTCCAGAGGCAGGCAGTGAGAAGGATTCTTTAGATTAAGATGTGGAGTTTTTTATTTGGTTGCAGAAGATATTTTATTTATCTGCTTGGGGGCTAGTTATTCAGGAAATTAGGAGAGACAGAACCAGTTTTGAGAAAATAGCTAGAAAACAGATGGCACTTTAAGGTTCGTAAGAACCTTTTCATGTATTTCTGCAATGCTATAACATGAGTGTTTTGACGTGCTACCCACACACATTTGCGTGGTCAAATCCTAGATTCCCTGAATTCAGTAGCAAAATCTAAATGAATGACCACTCTGTGCACAAATGCACTCTGTAAATGACTTAGTGCTCTTAAAGGACTGTGACGTAGCAGAATCTTGATACACTGGGAAAAATTAATTCCTTTTGTACTTGAAGAGGTTCCTGTTTTAAATTTGTGCACAATTTATAAACAGAACTCTTATTTCTTATTATATTCTCCCCCTCTAACGTATTCTAAGTAGTACCTCACTGCTTTAATATATGATTTCAGAGGTATTCCTTGACAGGTAAAAATTTGCTTAACTGTAGAATGTGAGATAGAATTGTCTCTTTAACTACTTTTTCTTTTTTCTTTTTTTTCTTTTTTTTTTTTTTGTTTGTTTTGTTTTGTTTTGTTTTGTTTTGTTTTGTTTTGTTTTGTTTTTTAAGAGAAACTTTTCAGGGCTCCAAATGCTAATAGATTAACTATTACAATTAAGAAAATTAATTTTTTCCTATTCAGAGGTAAGAGCCTTTTGCTTCATTTTAAGCAGTCACTCGTTGATTTTAGCAACTTCATGCTTATGTTTTTGATTTATTTCTTGAAAGACAGTCTTCCCCTACCCCCATTATTTGACTTTAGCACATCTGGTTTTCCATATCTGCATCCAGAGACAGCATTTTCCAGTTTATACTTTCACTTACTCTCATAAACTCTGTCTGATTTCTCTATATATTTAATTGTTTGCTATATCATCTCTTCTGCTGAGTGGTGCACAAAATATTTCTTATGACTTAGTGCTGCAGCTAGAAGCAACTAGATTTCTGTTCAATATCACACATTTTGGTTGATAGAGACTAGATCTTTCTTGTGGTTGACCCACATATATGTCTGGAGGGGAAGCTGGAGGGGAAGCTACAAGATATTGTAACCCTCAATGCCCTCAGAGTCAACTAGGTGTACCAGGTGTCACCCAAAGTGCTTGGAAATGCACAGTGCCTTTACCTACAAAAGCCATTCTGAACATGAATCCCGTATCTAATTATTGATGTTATTCCTCTTTGTCCAAGACATAAAAGCCTTTATTTGTCAGAAATTCACTTGTTCTTAATGAATAGAAGTGTGTTTACTTCTGTCTGCATCTGTGTTGTTTCTCACCCAAAAAGTGCTCACCTGTGCAGGATGTTTTTTCAAACAGTAACAAAGGCCTAGTGTTAATTAGACACCAAACATGTACTACTCTAAATTTCTATAAAATTGTGTCAGACAGAAACTAAACATAAGGTTTGAGGAAAAATTTAATAAAAAATGAGAATCCCAAATGTCCAAACTCTCATGTTATTTTTATCAGTACACATCCAAAAATTATCTTGATTTCAGATAGGTAGGCAGGAATACTTGGAATATTTCCTTCTGGTTTTGTACTATAGCAGAATCTTTGAAATAATTAGTTTCATTAAGTGCAATATTTGTGCAATTGCGAATACCTCACTTTAACCTTTCACAATGCCTCCTTTTGTAGAAATGTTTTATGCAACTTTTCCTTAACTCCAGAGGTCAATAGGCTGATAACCTTAAGCTTTCTGTGCCATGCAGGATTTACTTGGTTGCAGTTTCACCCTCCAACCCAATTCCTACCTGTTTCAAGTATACAAAGAGTGGCTGAACTCCTGAGCTTTAGTAGTTTATGTGATTATACCAAGCATATTCACTTCATCTCTTGCCATGCACAAATAGACAGAGGATGTTGCGAGTTTTGCAGTGTGAAAGGGGAAAAATTCCTCTTTCCTCACTTGATTATTTCTTTTTCAGAAGGCGAGATGTTACTTTATGGTCTCTAAGTATCTTTAGTGGAAGAATGACTGTGGAAATGCTTCCCCTCAAGATGGGACTTCTACACTAATCAATTCATTATTCTTCAATGTCTCCAGCTTAATGAGATCTTTCCATTCACATTACTGTGCAAGTGGATAATTTGTTCCTATCTCATTCCTACAAAATTCTCAGTTTCCTCAATACCATTTTCCATATGTGTCTTTGTATGTATCTCAGGTCCTGATGTCAGGTATAATGTGCAATTTTCTTTATCATTGCTCCATAGTATCAATCTCTACCATCTCTTCTTCAGACTGTGTGTGAGCTAAAAATCATTGCTATGTTAGATCCCATAATTCATTGGCAGTGTTGTCAGTTCCACTTCTAGTTTGTCCTTCTGTCCTGGTTATAGTGGCTGGGACCAATTTGTCACTGTGTGGGTGTGGCCAGGGCTTTGTATTCTACACCCTCTGTCATTTCTCATGGACTGCTAACAATGGATCATTTGCAGAAGCTGTGCAGGACACATGTAGTCCCTCAAGCTACAAGCTGGGTGTTTAGGAACTCTGTGAGATAAGGAAGTTTTCCTGTCTTCACACCAATGACTCAGGTGTGATAACTCCCCTCTGGAGGGTCATTAGCACCTTCACACACAGCCTGAGGGGTCACATCTGCTAATGGGCCATCAAGAAGTATCCCATGACTCACAGAGTAAATCACTCATTGTGAGACTCCTCACCCTGGGAGAGGTACTGGGCATTCCCATCCAAGCCTAACCATATATAATCTTGGAGTTTGGGGACTTTTGGGACCACTTGTGGGATCCAGAGGAGGACCAGGACCTCAACAGGACTGCAACTGCCATTCTCGACCAGACTGCAGACATCATCCTCATCAACAGGTTTTCTCTTTCCTTTTACTTTGTATTTGGGGGGGCCATGTGGGGCTCAGCACAGGGGCTGGCGAGCTGCATTCTGTTTGTGCCACACACATCTGGTTTTTTTGGGAGGGGAGTCAAACGGATTTTTCTTCTGCATCATTGTACTTGTAGTGATCTTTTTGTTAAACTGTAACTCTGACTTGCAATCTGTTTTTTTTTTTTTTTTTAGTTGGGTTCGTTTCTCCTGCTGGTTTACTTTTAAACCAGTACACTTTTGAGTCTCTAAGTTGTCTTTAAATATTTTCAGTAATTACTGTGAGTTGTCTAGAGATTTCCCTCTCCATCCTTCATTATTCCATGTCTTGTATCAATTCAGAGTGTCATTGTGCTGCTTCATTCTTGCTTACTCTTAGATGCCTGCTGAAAAACAGCTTTTTTTCCCCAGGCTTTCAAGTACTGCTGTCTCTAACATTTCAGTGGGTGTTTCTGGGTCACCTGTTTGTTATCATCTCACTCATTTCCATATTGTCTTTTCTACTTTCCCATTCTGTCACCACCCCGCTGTTACTGTACTTCTCATAATCCACAATTGCTGATCTTCACTGGTACCCCTCTATGTTGTTAGATTAGATTTACAGGAGTACTGTTTTCAGCATTTGCTGTTGCCCCTTTTGGGAGGCTGTGTGCTGTCCTGGTGTGATCTTCTGCTGAGATATAAAATGGAAGAATCTTCTGGCACATCATGCCTGGTACCACTGTAAACATGCTGTTTGCCTGCTGTCTGTTGTAAGTGGAAGGTCGTGGTCCTAGTTATTTCCTTTGGATCTTATAAGGCTTTAGTCATCTAATATCCTCTTCATTCTTAGACACCCTGTGTTTTCATGATCAAATATATGTGTCCTGGCTTCTTTCAGACATTTATAAACCAGGATGTAGCTAAGAAGCCATCTCATTTTCTCCACATCTGTACCTCCACTAGTGGAAAACTAGGAACAATTTATAAACTTTTTCCCCTTGGTATTCAGTTTCTAATGTGATTACATGCTAGTTTGCTGAGCTGTGAATAAATCTAAGGCCATTTTGATTTTCCTTTTGTATTGCTGTGATGCTTGAGGAAGATCTGCCTCCTGCACAAACCATGAGAGAGGAGCAGGATTTAGCTTTATGTAAGGGTGAAAGGCACTGTCCCCAGATTTCTAAAGGTTCGTACAAGTTCCATTTGCCTTCCTGCTAAGGGGAATTTAAAATCGTGTATGAATTGTGTGTCACTTAAGCAGTGTTAGAGCATTTTAACATAATATAGGTCATACCAAGAAGGTATGTTAATATATGAAGCCTTTGTTTTTAAGCTCCAGCAGTCTGATTTCAGTGGAATCACTAGACACTTATTTTTGTCTGTCTTCAGCACAGATGTTTTCTGGTGCCAGTTGCATTACCAACTCTGTGCTGAAAACATGACATAATAGCATTTCATATGCACTATAAAAAAATGATTTTTGACTGATAAGGAACTTTAACAACTTGGGTAAGTATTGGAAAAATAAATTAAAAAATTGTGAGGTGAAAATACCAAATGAGATCCAAAGATCCCATAGCAGGAACTTGCAAATGGAATATAGAAGGTTTGAAAAGAAACTGAACCCCAAGAGACAAAGGCATTCTCATTTCAAATCAGCTTTACTTACCTTCTGTTTGCTTAAGCTTTTCACAGAAAGAAGTGTTTTTGAGAATGGAAGTAGTTGCCAAATGAACACTGTCAGTTTAGAAACAGGAGAAATGAACATGCAAGCAAAATGACAAATCAATTAAGGATGAGTTGGCTGGAAGCAATTCACTTCATAATCTAAATGAAGGAGGGCTCTCTGCTGTGTCATTTAGCAAAGTAAAGCAGCTGATGTTGTTATGCATCTTTTCATAGAAACATCTGAGATGAAAAGGAGACTGAGAGGGCTGCTTTGAAAGGAATGGATGTAATTAACAAAGGACATAGTGAATAGAGTTTTAAGGCCCTTATCCTAGGGGTTTTTTCAAAAAAGTAACAAGCGTTATTTTAGCAAAAGGGTCTGGTTCAAATTTCTGACAAACACAACCTAAAATACATTTTGAAGAGTTGGATTTCCCATTGACTTCAGCAGGAACTGCATCGCTCACGTAGTGAACATGTGTAACTAGTCTCATTCAGTACTGCCACAGTTCATCACATTGCCTCTGAGACCTTTTGGTGCACATCTGAATTAATCTGCTAGCAGACCAGGAGTTAACTTATTTAGATCAGGTGGATCATTTTAATATCAATGTTCAAGTATTTTGAAGCTTGCAAGTGTTATGCTGTAAGTGTTATTAGTGAGACTTCTGGTTTTGTGACAAAGTAATACTGCTTCATCATACCTAACTCTTTACTGCTTAGAGATTGGCATGTTCATGTTGATGTGAAAAAAATCTTATGAAGTCAACATCTGTTATCGTATATAACCCTATAATCAAGGGAGGATACATAAATAACAGACAACTGGATACTTGTTTACTACACAATATTGGAGAACAAAAATCAGATACAACTCTGGCTTTCAAGACTTCCTCGGCTGACTGGCAAAGGTCTACACTGACCATCACTTTGGGAATAAGACTGCAGGCTATCTAAGTTGCTGATCTTTTCTTTAACATCATCAAAAAAAAAGACATGATTTACAATTGGGCAACAGCTCCTGACATTGAGATGGCCACCCAGTTTGCAAAACCCATAAAGAATGACATTTTGGGTTAGATTTGAATAACCAAAGTACAGCTAAGAAAATCTCCATATACCATCTACCTAAATTATGTGCCAGATTTTAAATTTATTAGTTTCCAGTTTAATTCTTTTTTAAAAATAAATATTCCCTTAATCAGAGAGGAGAACTGATCTCCTTGATGTTAAACTTTTTTTCTTATTGGAACTAATCTACTTAGGGCTTTTTTTTTTTTTTTTTCCTTTAATAACAAATGGAAACATATATAAAGTCCTACTAATTTTGGAGAAGGAATAAGAGACAAAAGTTGATCTGTTATTGAGTAAGCTTCTAGAGAGAAGTAGATCTTCACTTATTTATACATTTCCATCACTACTTAATTTCAAAATGCATTACTAGGTTTAAGTGTGAACCAATAGGTAGTATCTACTTAATGCAATACTACACTACAATATCATGTTACAGTAACAACTTATAGTGCCTAATATTAATTTTATAATGATACTATAAACTGCTATCACTTTACAAATCCTGAAGAATTTCTACATAATTTTTTGAGACTCAACTGTGCAACAGAAAAGTGACAAAAGTCTGAGTAGGGAAGAAAATTTAACTATAACACAGTTATAATTAAAGATTTCTTTCATAGAACAGTGACTGTTAAAGTGTCTGTTGCCCACTAAACCTGAGAGTCTCTTGTTAAGTCTTAACTTATTTGAAGATGGATGGTTATTTTTTAAAGAGTAACTATTCTTTGAAGCAACAACAATATGTGTGATAGATGACATATTTGTCTTAGAGCTGTCACTATATATAATATACCACACCTCTGATATTCCTTCATGTTTTGTACTCTAATTATGACAGTTTTTGCCTAGGAGAAACCCTCATTTACTTTAAACTTCAAAAGAGATAAGTGTAAACTTAAAACCACTGCCTTTGCTGTGGCTGACCTTCTAAATGTAAGTCCTGTCTGCAGAGAGATGTCTGTAGTCCTCTTTGATGAATTTTGTTTGTGGAGTGAAGTGACAGCCAAATTCTGAAAATTAGAAAAGTGGACAGTTATTCCTACCATATTCTGTTTCATACTTTTAATGTTTAAATACCTTTTTGGGTATTTACATGTGTGAATGATTACTTAGATTCCTTTTGTATTTGCATACACAAAGTCTGCTTGTTCTTTTGTTCTGAATCAAATGTTGAAAAAATGACTCAATGAATTATAGGAGACTTCTGATAGATATTTGGTGTAAGGCCTGGTTTGTATGTGCTTTGAAGGTTCTGTTGGTGCAACCCTCTATAGCTGCCTCACCTGGATAATCTATCAGGCTTCATTGTAGCGGCGTATTTTGTATCACCTATTTACTTCTTTCAGTTCCCCCCCTCTCCCCATATGTCAGTCAACAGACATGGAGAAGTGTGGTGGTGGTGCTGAAGCCTTTGGGAACTTTATTAGGTTCTACATGAAAATAGATCTCCTTGTTCAGTGAGAAATACTGCTTGACACAAAGCAATAAAGGTTATTCTACCCAAAATGGAGATTTAGGGATTCTGATAATAAACCATTTCTTAAAATAAACCATTCTGGGTTTTTTGCAACCATTATAAAAATATATATATAAATAAAGATATATAAAAACATATATAAAATCAAGAATGCTTACATTTGGTTTGTTTTAGGAATATAGACTTGAACCAATGAAGCTTATAGATAATTTATAAAGTATCATTCCATCCCATTCTTTTATGTAACACAGTGTAAGAGATTGTTTCAATAAATTAAGTGGATACCTCTTAATGTGTTTGATACAGTCCAAGAAATAACATAAGAATGAAATTCTATATAATTCAGAATGTTAATTCCAAAACTAAACTCTAGCACAGTGAGAAATAGTGTGACAATGCCCTTGACATCTTTTCTTCAGGCTAAGCTTTTTTATAATGCTTTTTCCAGCTGAGATTCAGTGTGATTTACTACATATAATTCCTGAAAATAAGAGGGAGATGTTAATCCAGTGAGCTATTTTCCATGTCATTGTCACGGTGTCTGCAAAGAGGAGAAGTGCAGGCTCCTTTATTGTGGTTGTAGAATGACAACACAGAACCTTGGAGGTGGTCCCTAAACAAATCCATATCTAATGGCTGAAGTGATACAAGTTGAATAATTTGGAACTTTTAAAACTAGTAGACATAATCTAAACAGTTTTGTATAATCTTATATCAAGAGGGGTGCTAAGCAAGGTGTGATTTAATGCGGGATGACAAGGAAGAATGATTGCGGTTTTCCTGGTTTTCAGGTGGGGGAAGACTTATTTTTACTTATTTAAGTTTAGGACAATTTAGGTTGGAAGGGACTAATACATTGCTGTCTGCCAAAATACACAACAATAGACTACTTCAACGTGGATGAATAATTAATGGAACTGGCTACATAATTTGCACTTTTTCAGATTTGCATAGGTGAGGTTTAATTTGAATCTCGTAGATGTGCACATAAGTGAGTTCATAAGAATCTAAAATAAGCTTTATTGCTTTATTATACTAAAACATTTATCTAAGAAGACAACACACACAAATTCAATGACAAAAGAAGAATGTAAGCCAAGAAAAAGCATAGTTGGAGAGAAACTTTCTAGCTTTCCAGCTAGAAGCTGGTTTTGTTATATATCCTCTTGGGAATTGCTCCCATGATGCCATATGTCCATAAGGGTGAGTCCAGGTATGTAACAGCAGTAATGCCTTTTATAAAATGTATGCTACAGTGGCTATAAACTTTTTAAAATTGGACCGTATCTAAATCTCACCTGATGATTAAATCTGATCATACACCAGGATTTTGCTATAAATTCTATGATGAATTCTAGAAATGAAGTTGCATAATCTTGCTAATAAGGTATTTTTAATGTCTGTAATTGTGGCTTGCAAACAAATAATCACAAGACTATTACACACTCAGTTGTTTTCAGGTCACTGAATTCTCAGGGAAGTAGAAAAACTTAATGTAGCAACCAACAGTTACCTACAAGTTTCTGAAAATTCACATCTCTGTTTCATTGTGTTTAAAAGACTCAGTGTAAATGCCTTCTACCACCTACTATTGTGATGTCCTTTTTTTGGCCAGGCCCCTATCATCCCCTGTTGAGTGGACTGTTAGCATATCTGTTAGAATGAATTTTTGTATGTTTTGGTGATTGTCAGGGGTGTTGAACTAATGTCATCAGAGCCTCTGTGAAGGCATACAGCCAGAAAGGCGTTTTTGCACACTGCCAATCTTTCAGAGTCTTTCTCAGGGCACCACGGTAAACTTGGTTCCACCTTAGCTGGACGTGAAAATTTTCAGTGGTGACCTAGGTAACTGCTAAGCACTGGAATTGCTGGGGATTTTGAGTGCTAATTTTGCTGGCTTTAGAGCTTTACCATTAATAGTTTTTCCCATGAAAAGGAGTAAAATTTTGACACTTGATAACACTTTTCTGAAGCAATAGTGTCTCAAGTTCCCAGATAATACTTTTTCATCTTCGTTGTAGATATGCGTGTCAAATTTCAAGGCTTCCCCTTCTGTCAGTCCCAAACACAGGCTGCAAGTTCTCTCCTAACATCAGTTCTTCAGGTCACAAGTAGGAAAAGAAAAATTACAATCTCTTGTATGGAAGAGATGTCCTATTCATGAATATGTCCACGTGAGCTATGCCTTGTGGAATAACTTGTCATTATTTGACAATAGCATATTCTAGCTACAGGTCCAGAGACTTGCTGGGGCAGGCTGACAGCCCAGATCTGGGTCCCATTCCTGGTCTGAGGTTTGTATTTGCTCTCACTTTTTTTTTTATTTTTTTTTTTACTAGGAATGGTTAGTGAATAATACTGAGATTTGAGAAAGCCTTTTTTTTGTTGTTTGTTTTTTTCTTGGTTGGTTGGTTTTGATTTTTTTTTTTTTTTGTTTTGGTTTGTTTTTTTTTGTTGAGGTTTTTTTTGGGTTTTTCCATAGACAGGGCGGTAGATCATCAACATAAGTGGTACAGACAAGCTGGAGCAAAATGATGCCTAAATAGCATCAGCGGGGGTTGCAGCAGAATCATCAGTCAGAGGTACCCCATGTGAGTGTACCATGTGTGTGTGACAGCACAGAGCTCAGTGACAGCAGCGAGGCCTTCCAGCTTGCTGTGGGTAGTGCTCTGATAGAGTAATGTGGATAAGTCTTAACAACACTGGCATTTTCTCAGTGTTGGCCCACGATGTTTCTGGTGACAGCGTGAAATATATTGATCTAAAAGTGCATTTTATGGTGTTGTTCTGAAAACCTCTCAAGAAGGACCCCTAAAGGCTAAGATATAAGAAACAAAGGCTATATCTACTTATGACAATGAGTCTAAGTTGGCTTATATTCAGGAAAAATTAATTTCAGTGTATACAGTTCTTCTCTTTCCCAATTTCATTAATATTTCACTTTTGGAGTGTGAAATTTGTTTTTCATGGCCAAGGGCATGATGCCCTGCATTATTTTCCCAAACCCTTTTGGATTTTATAGTCAATATTCTCTCAGTATGTAGCCTACACTGTTTCTAAAGTTGACCTAAAGTCACAACAACTGACGGCATTTACTTTAGATTGCTACATTTGGCTTTCAGAGCCCCACCCAAATTCCTTTCGAGTCAGTAGAATTTTTGTGTTGGCTTTTGCAGTACTTGAATCAGATTCATAGTGTGTAATTGCTCCTCTTACTTCCCCTCCCCTCCTGAAATACTCTGTAAGAAAGTTATAATTCAAAGAATAACAATATTTGGCCAGATTTTCTGTTCCTATAAAACAGAGTAGATTTTTTTTTCAAGTCAGTAAAACTCTGCTCATTTAGATAAGCTTAGTATCTTTACATACATCTTAATAGCACTTTAAGAAGCCTTCAAGCTCTGTAAACTTACTTACGTGAAAACTGGTGAGACCAAATTTTACTTTGATGCCAAAGTCCTGTACAATAACATCTTAGTGTCAACTAACTTTTATCAACTATTTTCCTTATCTCCAGCTACAGCCTTGATGCCTACCAAAACAATCTATCTCCCTCTGCAATACCATTGTCTGGTCATCTGGTTTCTCATGTGTTTGTTTCACCGTTGACTCAAAGAAAGATTCTAGAGGAAAGAGCATCAGACACAACTGAAACAATGAGATTTATGGCAATCATAAGTATATGTTGGATTTTACTTTGAGAAAGGATTTTCTTAGTTTCAGTTGGCTGGATAACGGGGTGAAAGCACATGTATGTCATGAATGTTGGTACTGACTAATAAACTTTATTATTGTAGAAGCCAACTTTCTCAGAGATCTCATGCAATTGAAAAGGTGAATTGAGTGGATCACAAAATCTTCAGCTGAAGTATGTTGTGGAGGAAACTGTTTTTTCAGTTAGAAAGTGGAACAAGTGTTTTGGGGTTGGGTTTTTCTTTCTTGGTAAGAAATCCTTTATACTTCTGTGAACCTGGAGCAGTTATGAAGCTAGCAGAGTTATTTTTGATTCATGCTGATGCTACTAACATCAAAATATGACTGTAGGAGTAAAATGGTGCATTTGTGGCACAGCACGAACAATTGCTATATTTAGGATGTAGGAAAACCCAGTCTGTAGAAAGCAAGCACTCAATGAATTCTGTAAAAATATAATAATACAAGAGGAGAAAGATGAGCATCAGGAAATAGCATAGTTTGTCTGCACAGTAGTCCCTAAGAGAGAAATTGAACCAAATATACTTTTTGCTGACTTTCCATCTTAATCAAAAGTCCATGTACTAACTGCTCTTGGAATGTGATCCCCCCTGTGACAATATCTGGAAGGTGAAATTTGGGAACATTCAACCCCTTCCCACAGCAGCATCCCATGTTGTAGTGCACTGGTTGGGGTTAAATTGCTTTAATGTGCAGAGTCTTTTGGGACAGTTCTCAAATGCTTTTTTAGGCATTCAAAGAGAAGAAAGTTGATAAACAAAATTTGTAAACTATTTTCTCAAGGTTCTGTCACCATTTGAACTGCAATTTTCAAACTTGATGTAAAAACCATTTGCTTCCTTCATCATATATCGGACAGGCAAAGATGTGAGTCTGGTTCTACTTTCATACTCGTGTAAATCTTGAGAAAACCCTCACCTGTGTATAGCTATTGTAAAGGCTAACGCTCATACAACCCAGAGCAGCAGCAGCAGCAGAGACTCAGTAGCTGGGAGTTATTAACTTACCTAAGAGTGTTTGAGCATCTCCTTGGGATGGATCAGAAGTAACTTGTTTTTCAGAATCCATAAAACTGAATTGACTTACCACTGTGTTTCATGTAAAACCCCAAATGCCTTGTCCTTCACTACTCTTTTAGATAGATCCCTATCTATAAAGAAAAGCCAGTTTTAAGACACATAAAGTGGTGTCTTTACTAACATATTTTCAAAAAAATAAATCTGAAAATACTCATGTTGCCTGATGTATTTCTACTAAACACATGAAGAACAGGATCACACCATGCTACAGGACTAGAAACATTCATTAATTTATATAAAATATGAAAATCTTCAGTTTAAAATACCAGCTCACTTTCTTACAGTTTTTTCATATACTTTTAGAATGCAAATAAAAAACCTGCTATTTCTTTTCCTTTCCTTTCATTATAAAGCAGACTACTAGCATATGTCTTTGACTTTCAATTACAGTAAACACAGCTTTTTCCATCAGGAAAAAAGTGTGATTTCCGAGTGAATAGTTGCCTCTCAAGAGCTTTTGTTTTGTTTTGTTTTTTTCCTGCCCACAAAATTTTAGATGCTGCACAACAAACATGTGATGGTTCGTGTTGGAGGAGGCTGGGAGACTTTTGCAGGTTACTTACTGAAGCACGACCCATGCCGAATGCTGCAGATCTCCCGAGTGGATGGGAAAACCTCTCCAATTCAGAGCAAGTCTTCAACCCTCAGGGACATGAATCCAGACAATTATCTGGTTGTTTCTGCCCATTACAAAACCAAGAAGGAGATTAAGTGAAATACACTTCTCATGTGAGTGGGACTCTGTGTATGTAGATCCAAATTTTTTTCTCAAGTGTAGTGAATTTAGTTTATGCTTTAAAAGGACTGCAGAAAAATTTAAGACAGACTGGAAATGGCAACCCATTTTGAAGATCTTTGAATTGTAGAACTATTTATTTCTAGTACTGTATCTTTTATAGCAAATTACCCTTGATAGGCTAATTACTACAATCAGATAATAAATAAGACATATATTTTTAGCCAAATTATTACTCTTTAATACAGGAATGTATACTTAGAGCTACATAAAGGAGTGGATCCTGTTAATGGAAGAAAATACACAATACACTTGTATGAAAATCTTATTACTTTGAATCCTTGACTGTTAGGCTAGTTGAAAAATATATATGCAAGTGAAAAATGAGTATTTGTGGAAATTATTTGGTAATGCCTCTTGAAATGAAATAAAAATTTACTATTTTTATGGTTTGCAACTTTTCTTAATCAGTAGAATATAATGGCTTATTGCATGCCAAACGATTTCTCAAAGCCATTACCTTAAAAAAAAAAAAAAAGCCCAAGAAACCCTCCACACTTTTTACTCTTAAAAGCTACAGACAATGCTGAGCGTTAGATCTGTGTGTAGATCCTTCCTGTTTTTCACAAAGTTGCCCAATATAGAAGCAGGGGGAAGTGGAGGTGTTGCCCCTTCCTCTGTAAGATAATGGAGCGGGTCAGTCATACCAGTGGCGTGATATTCTGCAGCCTGTGAAGGGAAGCGGTAACAGATGGACAGCCTTTGGACCCAAGGAGGAGCTTCAGAAGATGCAAGCCCCTCCAGAGCCACAAAACACTGCACTGTTCTTGGAGATGAGCTTTTCCTTCCCTTTTAATTTTGTGGGTCATGCCAAACGTGAAATATTCGTCAGCAGAGTGATTCTCATAAATCATTCACACACCTCTAAAATAGCTAAAGGCATACCTGGGCTTAGTTCGTTATTTTGGCTACTTCTCTGTGTTTATATTTGGTAATTTATGTGCCTTTTAAAGTCCTGGAAAAATAATTTTGTAGGAGTATTTCACTGTATAAATTTACAAATGAATTAAATTTTTCTTAAATATACATTTTGGAAGTCTTATTATTTGTAATCTGTTGTCCCCACTTCGCTACTACTGCCTACAATATACAATAGTACTTGCTGCCCTAATAATGAGCTACACAAAGAAAGGGGAAAGCAGATAGCAAACAAATACCCACATTTTATTGAAAATTAATTTTCCTTTACAGGGAAAGAAGAAATTCAAAAACATCCTTGAAATAATTTTTTACTACTGCCTAGTATTTTTCTCTATTTTCTGATGTTTAATTTTAAAACATGGTCTTATGATCTGCTCCTGTGGTCTTCAAAATTAACAGCAAAATGTCTGCGGGCTAGACAAGATCAAGACTATCTTTCATGTTCCATGCCCTATTAAAATCAGCATGTTGTATCCCACTTTTGTAGAACAACAGGCCTAGCTCACTATCTAGAAATACCTGCTGAATACAAACAGTTCACAATTGCTTGGTGCACCAAAGTAGCAGGACATAATTCCAAACAGGTTTTCAGAAACAAAAGTCACAGCCTTTTATTCTTATTTTGAGACATTTTCTAGGAGGGTTAAACATATATTCAAGCAATAAATACTTTGTAAAGCCATAGGAAGGCCTAGTTGTCATGGAAGCAATGCATGTCCCTTGTTCTGCTCCCTTTATGGCAGCAGCAAAGGGACCACAAGCAACATTACTTAAGAAATGCAGCACAGCTGAAAAACATCAAGACCTTAATTTAAGCACCAAGAGGTCTGTTTTCAAATGAACAGAGAAGAAAAAAAAAA
This sequence comes from Margarornis squamiger, assembly GCA_035222235.1. Lineage (NCBI taxonomy): Eukaryota > Metazoa > Chordata > Aves > Passeriformes > Furnariidae > Margarornis > Margarornis squamiger. The sequence continues at coordinate 4,391,866 of JAWWTY010000156.1, forward strand.
ATCTCTTGTGAAAGTGTAAGATGTTTATTTTGAAATAATGGTTAGTTTTTTAAACATAATTAGTTGGATTTCATAGAATCATAGAATCATTAAGGTTTGAAAAGATCTCCAGGATTAAGTCTAACCTTTATTTCCATCATCCAAGACTAAGTTTGCATTACTATTATATTGGTTTTCTTAAATCTTTGAAGGGGTTTACATATTAATAAATCAAGAGCGGTGTTCTTAGGTTTATTTTAATATTAAATGTCAACAATCCTGGTGAATCCAAACCAAGATTTTAAATTAAACATGAACTGCTTTATGTGCTTGGACTGTAGTTATGAAAATAGTATTTTTCGATTCAGGGTACTCAAACATCCTAAAAATAAAAAAAATCACATTAAAACAATTCCTGACTTAAAACTTCAACTTTCCCAATTCCAGAATTGAACTTTATATGGACTTATACAGGATATTTTTTAAGAACTGCCACAACCACCTAATTTGTGTGAAAAAATTGCAGGTAGGACTTATTGTATTTGACTGCATTGGTGTAGGTGTGGATAACAGAAGAGGAAATTAAAGCAGGAGCATCATTAAAGCAAACAAACAAAAAATGCAATAACCTTTAGCACTGGAAGAAGGGGTTGGAGTTAAGTGTTGCTGCTCTGATAAATGGTATTTTCTTAGTGTATTAGGTCCTGTAGCAATGTAGAAATTGGGAAATTTGTTAGGAGCCTACAGCTCAATTTATTAAGCTAAAGCTGGGCAGCAAAATTTTGCTCAAAGAGGTACAGCCCTACAGCCCTTGTTGCAGTGATGGAGGCAGAGCAGCTTAGATCGTTTTCCATGATGAATGCTGTGTAGTGATTTTTGCTAACTCTGTTGCTGTGTAACATGGCTAAATGTGAGTATTGAGGGGGTTAGAAGTCCTAAAAAGTTTAGCTGATATGAGCTGCAACAAAGCCTCTTTTCGAAGTCCTTGTAGACCAAACCTCATGGGAACTCCAGCTGGCTGTGAATAAACTGTGCTAAACCTCAAGATGGATAAATTATGTAAGATTACTTATAAAAACCATTATTATTGTGTAATGTCAAATATGCCTTACTACACTGGAAGCCATTCAGAATTAGTTTGTAATTAACATGTCATTGCTCGTTATAGGAAGTACCTTCTGTCACCTTGCTGTTCTCATGTATTACCCAGAGTTTTTCTTCCAAGCAGAATTATTTACATCACTGATTGAGGGTAGCTTTTTTTCCCACATTTTTATTATAGTGATAATTGCTCCTTCCTTTGCATTACCACCTTTTTTCTAGTGGCAGTTTAGAGAAGATATGTAAAATCCATGGCAGCTAGTTCAAGGCCTGTTGGTGGGGATGAGAGAAATGAAGAGGCAATATGTACGTGGGAAGGTATAGCAAGCTTCTTGTAACTTAAGACCCAACACTGAATTCATTACACATGTTCATTTTAGGTCTGGAAGATGAGCTGTTTGCCACACTACAGTGTTACAGAAGCATCTGCTAAAAGTGCTCACAAGGGTTTGGTTCTTTTTGGGCTTACATTTTGTACTGCTTTATCAGGTGCTGCCCTGCAGTACCTGACAGGGGACAAGGTAGAGTTCTGCTTCTTTGCTCTGTCTCCTGCTTTCTTAGCCAGTGGTATGTTGTGTAAAATAAGGTGGAACAAACTGGTGGGATCATGCAAATGTTTCTAGGGCTGGACAGGTTTTCTGAGACTCTGGAAAAACTGCTGGCACCACTTGTGCCTGATGAGCTGTCCCCCAAAAATTTAGTCTGTCACTCTGCCAAATCGACATGCTGAAGTCATCTGTGTTCCTCAGGGCCCACTCTGGTGCTGCCCACCCATGTTGAGACACTGCTTCTGTGTCTTCCCAAACTTCAGGATGTTCTGCTCTGAACACTCTGTCTCTGGCATAATCAGTGTATTTTAACAATATGCAGTAGCAGATGGTTTCACTTTCTGTTACTGCAACAAAGACAATGTTATCACAGTCATGGAGAGTCAGTCTTTAATTTCAGCCTACCAGCACTGGGCTTTGCCTGCCATATTTTGAAGTGATCTGCAAGATGATGATTTCACAAGATGAAGAAAAAAATGCATAGTTGTACTGTCAACAGTCTAGATTACATACATGAAAAGGTACATTTTAACAAGCTCTGAGGTCAAGTAAACATCTAGGATTGGGAGAAATAAGGACAAAATTCCTATTATGTTTCATATTTACTTAGTGCAGCACTAAGTGACAATAAAGAGGGAAGATACCTATAAGGAGAGAGTAGCTCTCATCTACACAGCTCTCAGCCTTACTGTTTAATGGAACAGTTCAGGTTGCTATTGCTTGTACACTACTGAACTGCAGGATTTTCTGCTTTCATTCTCAATTGAAATCAATGTTACCCAATAACTTAAACCAACAAGAAGTGTTTTTACTTACCCAAAAATTTTCCAGATTTAGTTGAGCCTGGCCATCTGAACAGCTAGATGTATATGGTATAGGAACTTCCTTTAAAATAGCTTTATAGGGGATTTGTAATCTAGAACTACACACTCCCAAATCATCTGACATGTTTCTTAGCTGTAGGAATAAATTAGACATTCAAAACAAAGCCTCTGAAGAAGCACAGACATGTCTGGCTTTTACTTACAGGAGAGAGAGAGAGAGAGAGAGAGAGAGGAGCAGGAACTGTGATTGGTTGCACTAGGTTATTTCAGTGGCCTTACCTGAAAGTGTGTGTGGTACTAATGCAAGCACAGACTTTTGCTCAGTCAGAGTGCTGGCTGTTTCATACAGCAGGAGCTTGGATGACAAGAGACTGATGGTTATTTGCTCCCCTTGAAGTTTTGAGGGAACAGTATGACCGAGAATGAAGAGAAAAATATATTCTTTGAAAATACCAAGTGGCCAACTAAATGTAAGTGCTGATAAGTGTCTTCCTAGGACACCTACTGTCATGTTAAAATTGAAAATCATATTTCAAATTAATGTTTAGTATATTTTATTATAATTCAATGAATTTTCACTAGACTTAAAAAAAATACTATGACCACTTAATATACTGAAGAGAGCAAGTGCCAGTAAAGGAAACTGAAGGCATTCTTCTGCCAAGGACACATTTTTTTTCAGCCCAAACACCATTATATTAATATTGAAAAATGTCGCTTCTCAGCTCAATTCTGAAGGCTAAGCTAGGAAACCCATTGTGTCAGAACCGCGCTCCTAGGACATCATTAGGCACTACTGAGAGAGACAAAGGATAAAATACATAGTTCAATGGTGGAGAAAAAAAGCCTCTACAGTCTAAACTAGGTCAGAAATTGAGCCAGTACAGTATTGAGACCATGCATAATGCTCCTGGGAGAAAGAAGAGCTAGATCCTTGGTGTTTTGTTATGCTGCAATAAACTTTCCTCCTCTATCACGGCAGTAGCCTGAGCACTAGTTTGAAAGTGTAGTTGTAATAGTTGTTCAGGTAGCTCTAAATAACCAACAGCAGCTTCATGTTTGGGAAAGGGATTATAGACACTGCTAAATGCAGGGTATTTAGAAAACATTCCACACTGTGACAAGTCCACCTAGACAGTACAGAAACTTTAGGAAATAAACTGTCAAGAGATTATGTAGTAACTGTTTTCCTGTTTGTTTTTCAAACTTCTGAGAAGGGCAGCATTGCCCTCTTGTGGTAATAAAGGAGAACAATTAATAACATGATTTTAAATTTAAATTATAATTCTTTATAAATACTTACTCAAAAGAAATGCACATCAGAAAATGAGAACAATTATTAGATATAATAAAACAGCGTTCTTGATCTAAGTATACACAATCTATAAAGGTTTCTATTTTTTTAACTACTCACAAAATGATTCAATTTGTAAGGACTCACCATGAATCTGCTTTTCTCTTTTTTTTTTTTTTTTTGAAAAAGGCACTAAATTCCTAAGCAGTTCAAAAGTCATTAGGAAACAGAAGAGAAATGCTGTCACCCGCATATTCAAATACACACACACACACACACATATATATATAAACAACTTTCTACACGAGGACTTAAGAGTTTATTGTAGAGCTTGAAATAAGCATCAAAACCAACACACAGGAACCTGAGCTGTGCTTAGGCCAGTCATACACAGACAGACATCAACTGACCAGACAGCACACACATACTGACTGACCAAAGGTAAGGAGGCCACTTCTAGGTGAGAAAACCCATCTCACTCTTTTGATAGGGAAGCGGTAAAACATGCAAACAAACAAAAAATTGGCAAAATCTTAGTGTTCAGAGTTAGTTCTTAAGATTCTTAGTGAATATTTTCCACATGTTGTCCCACAATGGCAAAGTACTGGTGAATCTTCATATGTAAACAGCAAAAGCCACATTATGAGTAACTGCCACTTGGCTGTAGAAACTGGCAAGAGTTCCGCAATAAAAGTCAATCATCTTGTCTTCAGAGGTCGTCTTATCCAACCTGCCACTAAAGACACAAACAACAAAACACCACTGATTTGTATCAAGATAGGGAAAACTAAAAAACAAACCAACCGACGACCACAAGGTTGTCTAGCTACAATAAATTCTCCATTCTAACACCTTTTATACCCAGCAGGTGAGGGACATGCAGCATATCAGTGACATCTGAGTCATAAACAGCAATGAGGATAAAAGATGAGGGCTTAGGATGCCTGAGTTTCAATGATCAGAGATATCTATTGCTTTAGAGAAATTATAATTCTGCCTTCTGAGGCAAAGTTTACATTAAAACAGCAGTAATAGTAAAGTTCATCCATATTTATGCCAACACTGTATGTTTCTTTTGTAAAGAGATAGAGATACATGAAACCCAAAGCCATCACCCTACTTAGTTCAAATGTTTTCTATAAACTCTGAGGGAAGAGAGACAATCTCAACTGTCATTGAAAAGGGACACTGAGTACAGGACAACACAGTGATGAGGTCTCCACTGTTGAGAGACCTGTAAAAGTGATGCACTATAGATGAAGAAAACAAGGAAGAAGATGGGAAAAGAAAAACACTCTGCCATCCCTGCTGTTTTTGTGTCCCAGTAATGAAGTCTGATTAAGAACACTGCATGATAATGACATGAGAAATGCTTCCAATTCCCTTCCTCTTGGTTTTTCCTCAAGTTATTCAGTCTTGTATATGACAAAACAGGATTTTCTCTGTGAATATATGAACAGTTGAATCACATTGTTTCTTAACTTACTCTCAGTCCTCCTTCTCCTCCAGGACGTGAAGCTGCCATTCTTTTTTCTATTTCTTCCTGTTTCTTTTTCTTCTGCTCTACAGAGTAAGCATTCTTAATACCTCGAGAGGAAGCCTGGGAGAAAGCACATCTGGGTAAGACCAAGTTAACAATTTTTCTGGAGAGAAAACAAACTCATGTCTTGGCAACACCATTTTGTGAATTGTGCTTTGTGTGAAAAGACTGAAACATTTAGTAATGATACTATTACAACAAGGTAGCCCTTTCAGGATACTTCCTCATAGTGTGAGCTCTTGGTCCCATAGGTAAGTGAGGGTGTTTTTGTTTCATATTGTTAATACATCCAGGTGAACATATTTAATGCATGTACCTGCTTTGCATCCTCAGATGGAGAACCAGAACCTCTGTTCCCAGAAGTCCACAGATTTTTAGTCTGTGGTTTTTCCAGTGTCAGGGCCTACTCTTGCCCTCACAAACAGGGGAGCAAAAAGGTTGTGTTAGCGGTGCTAGTCCAGGCTGTAAAGAAATTCAACTTTTAAATTGTGATCTGTGAGAAATAACCTGTGCGACAGTCTACCCTTCAAACCTTCATAGGGTATGTGGATAGCAGGAGTGAAGCAGGTACCCAAACTGCCCACAGCACTCTAAAAGGAAGAAGAGCTCACACAACTTCAGACTGTATAATAAGCAGTTGAGAAGCATGTACAGGAAAACACTAAGCAGAAGACATCTCACAAGAGGGAAACTGAATATGGTTGCTTGCAAGACATCTGCATTACCCAACAGTCAGAGGTTAAAATGCTCTCAAAGATAGTCATGAAAAATCCTGGTAGAAGTTTTATCTCTTTGTCTTTCAAGAAAACAAAAAGTAACAGACAGTGATACTTCCAGTTTTGTTTAGCAGCCTAACAGGTCCCACTAAACTTCAAGGCCATCCACAACCAAATTTGCTTCATTTACAATTAGAGTGTATTTATAAGCCTTTTTCAGAGGTATAGAAGGAAAAAAACCAGACTGGCTAGTTTTATAGTCCGCTGGAACATTTGCATCCTACCTCTTCTAACTTTAAAGATACTGAAGTAGTTAAAGCTTAGCAATCTTAAAAAGATAGAAGACTAAGCTTATACTACTTTGCTGGAATTTGGGCTGATAAACATCCTCAAACTGTTGCCACATTGATAAACTGAACTTGCAAGTGCATATAACATGCATTTTCAAATACAAGTGCACTACCACTTGAAACTGCCAATGCCACAATTGTTTGACTGCTCTGAATATTTCTCAATCTCTTGTTTTCAAGTCTTAGAGCAAGGAAAAAATAAAGTTGAACTTGAACTTCCAATTCTTAGGTTATTTTTTTAACTACCATAAAACTTCTCCCATCCAAACAAACTTGCAATGGTCTTTAAGCACCTGTCTAGCTGTGAAACTCTTAATATATACAAAAAAGGACAAAACATGAATAATACTAGGAAATTATTTAATGACAATTCCCACAATCCAAACATGATATCCAGTGTTCTCACAGAAACCCAGGGCCTTTTCCCCATAAAACAGTAATCTAAAAATAATTTGAATAAATGGCATTTTATCAGATGTTACCTCCATCTGCCTCTTTTCAGCAGCTTCTGCTAGTTGTCTTCTTTTTATTTCCTAAATAAAATATTAAAGACAGTGAAATTCTATTCCAACACAGCCTGTGCATTCTTTTTAAAGTCTTAATTTTTAAGTATGATTCAAATCCGTAAAGGAAAATGCCACAAAATGTCAACTTTAAGTCAATTGGCATCATCCTTCCCTCCATTGCCAGTCTGCAAGAACAAAGTGTTTTTAGTGACTAATATGCCAGAGGAGCCGCTGCTGACACGTCTCCTGTCAAACCCCTCCAGAAATCGCTATTTCAGCTGTCTGTATCACGCCTTCACTCCAAAAATCCAGACTGCGTGGGAAGGCATGCAGTGCGCACTCGTTCGGAGTCTGGAAAGGGGAATGCTTGCTCTTCCAGGACAAACGGGGTCCCTTTTTTCCTCCCCGACGAAATCTTCAGCTGAGGGGAGCAAATCTCAGACGAACTCCTACCCACGCAGCAGAAACGTCATCCAGCGAGGGCAGTTAGAAGCGAGCACCACCGTGCACTGAAAAGCCCTTTTTTTTTTTATTATTTCTTGTTAAAATATGGGTCGTATTGTCCACGATTACGCACAAACCCCCCGGCAGGAGGCGCGGGGCGGGCCCTCGGCCCCACGGCTCTCCCACCGCGGCCTGCTCGCCCGGCCCCGCCGCCGCCCGGGGCTCCGCGGCAGCCGCAGGGCCCTGCGCCGGCAGCGGCCCCGGCACCGACAAACCCCGCCGGGAGGACGGGCCCCGCCGGACCACACTCACCGGGTCGGGCGTCTCCACCACGTCCTTGGCGGCGCCCCCCAGGCAGGGCAGGCACTGCCCCATGGCGGCACAGACAGACAGACAGACACACACAGACAGACAGGCGGCCGGCCGGCCGGACGGCCCGCAGGCCCCGCGGCGGCGGCGGCGGGCCCACCCGCGGCCCCACCCACCCACAGCGCCGCCCCGGCCTGGGCCCGAGGGGACGGGGCCGGGGGTAATTAAAGGAGAGTCATCCCGTGACGGCAGAGGGACGGCGGTGGGATTGATTTCCCCGCCGCGGCCTGCCCCGGCGGCAGCCACTGCTCCCCTTCCCCCCCGGCGCGGCTGTAACCCGGCTCGGATGCTTGGTGGTGTCTCCTTCTGGCTCTTCTGTTATTTCTCCCTGATTTTCTTAAAGAAAAGAAGGAAACCTTCTCTTCCAGTTATTTGTAGTAGGCTCCTGCCTTACCCTGTTCAACACCATTTCCTGAATTTGAATGTTGGAGCATGCATCCATCCCCAAGGATTATGTGAAGAGTGTAATATCTACCTAGCTCCTTGTCTGCCTCGGTGAATTTGAGCAAGGTATATCTTTTTTGCACCTGTGTTCTTGTTATGCCATTTATTCAACGGTGTCATACATTATTGTAAACTATGAATTTAAGGTTTTGTGTTTGTTCTCTGCAGCTGTAATTAGTCATAGAATCATAGTTTGTGTAGAATCATAAAGTGGTTTGGGTTGGAAAGGATCTTAAAAGACTATCTAGTTTCCAAACCCCCTGCCATGGGCAGGGACACCTTCCATTAGACCAGGTTGTTCTAAGCTCCATCCAACCTGGGCTTGGATATTTCCAGGGATGAGGCACTCACAGCTTCACTGGGCAACCTTTGTCACTGTATCACCACCCTCACAGGAAAGAAATTCCTCTTAATATCTGATCTAAATTTACCTTCTTTCCATGTAAAGCCATTCCCTCTTTAATGCCAGTCTTACCACTGCATGTCCTTGTAAACCTCTCCAGCTCTCTTGTATGCTCCCTTTAGGTACTGGAAGGGGCTCTAAGGTCTCCCTGAAGCTTCTCTTCTCCAGGCTGAACAACACCAACTCTCCTGACCTGTCTTTGTAGCAGAGATGCTCCAACCCTCTGAAGGTCTTCATGGCCTCCTCTGGACTTGTTACTTGATATGATCCTTCATATCTTGGGGACCCAGAGCTGGATGCAACACTCCAGGTGGGGTCTAATGAGAGCAGAGTAGAGGAACAGAATCACCTCCCTCGATGCTGCTTTTCATGCAGCCCAGCTGGCATTCTGGGTTGCCAGTGCACATTGCCAGGTCTTGTTGGGCTTCTGACCCCCAAGTCCTTCTCTTGAGGACTGCTCTCAATCCATTCCTTACTAAGCTTGTATTTGTGCTTGGGATTGCCTCGATCCATTTGCAGCACCTTGCACCTGGCCTCGAACTTCATGGGGTTTGCACAGGCCTACCTCTCAAGTATTTCAGATGGTCACAGGGGGTTACAGTGTTGCTGAACTAACTACTTCACACAAGTCACAATATATTCCTGGGCTTTCTGAACTGGGCATTGAAAGTCTCACTGTCATAGTAGGAAACTGATGAGGTATGTTGGAGGGGGAGGAGAAGGAGGCTCACCTGCTGCCTGTGCCTTGGTAGTGGGCTGAGATTGTATTCGGGAGAGCACCCCACCCTGTCAAAAAATACTGTAGTCGAATAGCACATTAGTTATGTAATTAACTTAAAAAACCCCACCAAGCCCCAAACTTCACACTGTCATTACCAGTAGTAGCATATTGCTTTTAAATGAGGCTGCTAGGCTGATTGGTTTGGGGTTGGTTGGTTTGTTTGTTTTATTCATCTGATGAATTATATGTAGTGAGTTTTGAATATCTGATTTAACAAGAAATACATATTGAAAATGCCAGCGACCTTTCTGCAGGGTTTTGGCAGTGCATTAGAACATCTGGCAATTTGTTATCTCTTTGTTTGTAACAGTTTAGTTATGGTGACATTTTTGGAAGTATTGAATTATGTCATAATCTGACCTTTGTAAATGTTGATTAGTCTCTAACTCTTATCTTCTTGATATCCAGCAGGTGGTACTATTGACACAAAAATTTCCTGTACTTCCCAAATCCAACCACACCTTCCATTTACTGTTTTTGTTTGATATTACAGGCAGTTGTATTATTGCTATTGCATGTAAACCTCATGAGAGAAAACATTTCTGACTGATTGTTTATGAAGTTATCATGCTTATATGTTTGTATAATTTATATGACATGTATATCGAGTTTATAAAATTATCATGCTCATTTAATTAATTGAAAAGTTAAATTCATTTGTGATTAAATTATAGTTAAATTTTAACTTGGAACTATTACTTATTATACCTCTCTTGCAATCATTTTAAACTTTAGAAATCTTTCTTTAAGAGAAGACAAGTGTCTGTAAGCGTGGCTGTGACTCAGTTGTAATTGTGGTTTGGGAATCAGAAGTTCTTGCTTTTGCCATAGGCAGGTCTTAAAGCAAAGAAGACACAGACCACTTTCCAGGAAAAGCATGGAGCTTAGTGCCAGGCTGTCTGCTGAAAACATAGCTGCAGCACTCTGGGTGTTTGTATACTTTGTATCTTTGATGTTACTCATAATCATTAGCCACCAGTTTAAATATCAATAGGGAGCGACTCCAGTCAATTAATGCTGTGATTGCTTCCCCTGGGAGCAGAAGCAGCCCTGATGGGCAGTGATGTGTGGCAGTTTGGGTTAGCAAGGCTGCAGGGCTGACACACCACAGCAGTTTCATTGTCAGTCCCACTTAGGCTGTTCCTTCTCTGGCTGTATGGTTGCATGCCACCATCTTAGTGGAGTAGTAAATCAAAGGGAATTATTAATTTCTGGCTATAAAAGAGTTATATTGAAACAAGGACTGAGACTTAGGGCCTACAATACCTAAGTGCACTTAGCATAAGTATGACTGCAAAACATAACTGCTTGCAAAATAGGGACCTGCCCTGCTGACGGGGTAAGATATGAAATCAAGAGAGGAGCTTTGTCATGTAAGAAATAGTAATCATAGAAGAATGGTCGTGTATTGGCCTTAAAAGATATGTGTCATGATAACTACATAATGGTAAGTATAGGAGTAGGTAACCAAATGTATAGTTAGATAAGGAAGCCACAAACTGTACTCTGCACTGACTCTGTCTGAAGGTACTTTTCAGATAAAACTTTGTAAGTCGTTTGTTCAAGGGTATAAAAACCCCACAAAAACTGCCTGGACATGTGCATGGAGGTGCTAACCCCCATGTGTTCCTGGTGCCAGTAAAGGTGTGCTTTGCTATACTGTGTGTACTGTGTAGTCAATTCCTTTGAATCTATATATCTGTGTAAATGCCACCTGCAATACAGGGGAACATGCTTGTGAAGTCCTGTTGATTACAGACCACCAGGTCAGGCTGGAAGGGAGCATTTCCACTACTATTCTGGCCTCTTCAGAGCCATTTAGGTGCTCTATAAAATATGTGTACTTCAGCCAATAAGTGGATAGGTGCAAGAATTTCTGTTGCCCTTCAGGCATGCTGAACAGGTTGAAGTTGGCAACAGTGCTGGTTTTAGAGCCTCAGCTGCTTTGTTCTGGCCTCTTCATGTTTGGTGGGTTCAAGAGCAGACATTTGTGTAAAGTCTTCCGTCCAAAGCATAGTTACTGGAGTCAAAGTACTGCTGTAAAGAATTAACACAAAATGTGATGATTTTTATTCATGTTTGATTTATATATAGGGAGGTTTATTCCCTCCACAAAGGTCATGAAATCTTAGTTATACCTCACTTCAGTACCTTCATATAACTTCCACCAGCCTTTGTGGTAGAATAATATAAGGATCTTTTCTTACTGATTCCAAATCAGGGTCTTTATGATTATAATGTATTGTTTGCTGAGAGAAAAGTGACAGTTGCATAGGATGAGCACAATCTAGTAATTTAGCATTTTGTGTTTCCTGGAGGAACTCTCAGGAGTTCTTTCTGACAAGAACCTTAGATTGGCCTACCTGAAACATATGACAAAGATTTCTAGGCAGTGACTGGTTTTGGACAATTTGGAAAACTAGCTCTTAAATCACTAACTTTAGTCAGAAGTTATTGTGCATATACATAGTAGAATATTAGTAGTGAAATAATAATGAACTTTAATTTTTCCCTTTACTTAGATGGGATTCTGCAGAAAATATAGAGAAGGACATGGAATCTGTAAGGAACAGTAAGATGCAAATATGCAACTGATGGCATGGCAGATAAAATGTACCAATTCACAACATCATTGAAAGTTTTTGAGATTTTTTTTTTTAAATATGGTAGCAATGCTTGGGTTCCTATTATTTATTTATTATTCTAACTCTTTCTAACCAGAGATGAGCAAATACGGTGTAGTGCTTAATTTTAGGATACAGACGCAGATAATTCAGCATTCACATAATGAGTTTCCTCAAATTTCATTTTAGTTTTTAGCTTAGGCACTATTGCGAATTTCAGACTCCAGCAGCAATCCAAACTCTGCAAGATCTCTGAGAGTACAGCTTTTGTTGAGGTCCATGAAAACTGTGGATGTTTTAAGCTATACCTTAACTTCATTCATGAGTTTTCAGATAATCTTCACAGTTTTTCTTCATTAGCAATGATTCTCTTTTCATTAGCTGCAAACAGGAGAGCAAACACGTTAGTAGCAATAAGATCATTACCAACACTAGCAAGCAACACATGCCTAAGTTTTATCCGTTGTTTGATCCAGGTACTAAGATCCCATCCATTTAACCATCCATCCATGCTAAAAAATCCTTTGTCTTGTGTTATCTTTTGAGTTGTTGCCTGTTAGTCTGCAATTGAACTTATATATCTATATATATATACTGCATTTATATTGTCCATGCAGGTGGAGGTGAGTGTGGTTCAATAAGAGTTTCTGAGCTGGTGTCACCAGTCCTAGGCAAAACTCAGAAATGTGTGAGAAAGTACCCCCTGATGTCTGAAGACCACCTAATGTGTGAGCTATCCAGGGAAACCTACATAATTCTAAACATTCTAGAAAATCTACAAAATACACTAAAATCTATAGGCATGAATTAGTTTCGCATCTATCTTCATGGATTTTCTTGATCTGCTCCACAGAATCAAGACAGCTCTGTAGGTTTAAGGATGTTGCTAGTTGGTGACTAAAAATGTGCACAATATGTACAACCTTCTGTCTACACGTTTTTCTTATGTGAAAAAACCATACATTTGAAAGACTGGAATTTCTGGGATAAGTGAGCATACAACTGTTATAGTTTCAGAGTCTCATTGGAATTCCTTCCAGAGCTTGAAGCTAACAAAGGAAATTATGAATATTCATTTTTCTCAGGTGATGGCTGAGTAGAGGCCCTTTTGTTCTTTTCTCCCTGCTGTCCAGGGGTTGAGGGTTGTGGCTTTTGGGAGAGCAGTTCTTCCTCTTTGGTTTTTTTTTGGTTCTGCCTCACCCATTCCCCCCTACCTCCCCCCGAGTGCCGGGGGACTTGGGGGAGGGATTTTTTGCCTTTGACTTGCTTTTCCACACTGGTTGAGGGGACGGGGGTCAACTCTGATAGGGAAGGTGCTGCCGGTTTTGCCCTCCGGTCCGCGATCAACATCTCTTCTGTCGAGCAGAGGACGGGAGGTCTGGAGCTGTGCCTGCCCGTGCCTCCCTCCTGCCTGCTCTTGCCTGCCGGTGCTCTGCTATGAACTAAGACAACAACTCAATCGCATCACATCCTTGAATAAAATCTGTAATAGCATGCGGAAATCTGGCTTGGCTGACTATCCAGCTTATAGTGATCAACAATGAATCCTGGTGAAGCTCCTTCCAATTTCTACCTAAAGCAAAGAAAGCTTTTAGGTACTGTCCTGAGCATGTTCATATGATGAATTTGTCAGTCCAGAATATCTCAGGCATTCATTAAGGACAGCCAAAAGATCATCTGTTTACAGTCACCATTTCTAGGGATAATTTCACTTCATGAATTAGTTTCTCTTTGAGTAAAAGGGCAATTAAAACCAAAAAGGAAGATTTCACTGCTTTTTAAGGTCAATTTGCACTCTGTTTGCCTTTGTGCTGCTCCACAGTCTGAAAATCACTGTGTAACAGACTCCTTTCCAAGTCACACAGCAATGCATATGCTTCCTCCCTCTAGCATGTTAGCAGAGACAGACTTGGAGTTATTTGGCAAAAAATGACTTCTAAAACAAGTAAAATGCACAGGGTCTTCCCACAACTGCTTGATTTCTGCAGGCACCTGATATTCTCTAGCCGTGCCTGGGGCACCAGTTTCGCATCTTGCATATGGAAAGGAATTAAGCTCTCACACATCTTGCTTCTGCATGTCAAATAACCCTCACCAGTTTGACACAGGGGTTTGCAGTCTGTTCCCTGCCATAGTGTGTGGCTTCCAAGAAACTGGTACAGCTATAAGGTGTCCTACTAAAACAGTCTATTCTGGCTGTAATTTTGTCTTGCTCAAAATTGACTTGATGCAGCTGCTCTAACATTTTCCTTTTGATTCTTTCTTTACTGGTTGACCACTCACTAATGTGGGTCATACTGTACAATTGCATCTTTAGACTTGAGAAATGCTTAGGCCCTTGCCAAAGAGAGTGGCTTGTGAAGAGGGCTGTGAGAGTAGGGACATCCTACCGAGTCTTCTACAAGGCTCTGCTATATTCGTGCATATATGTACCTGTACCATTTGTGAGTGTTTGTGTTGAGTTTTGTTTTTTGTTTGTTTATTTTTTAAACCTAATACTTCTGCTCAGTAGGGAATACTTGGACTCACTCACTCACATGTTTTAAATCAGTATTGTGGGGGTGGGGGAAAATCCAAAAGATGAAGAACACAGACACGCATTTCTTTTACTTTGACTCTAGAAATGTGACTTAAAAATTAAACCTTTACCTTAAGACAGAAGTAATACACTCTTTCTGTACCAAAACAAAACATCACAAATTGATGTTTGTAGTCAGTAGATGCTGGAATGTCTCTGACAACATACTTGGCTAAAATCTACCATTTTTCTCTTTCCTTCTTTTGTGTAGAGTATCAGACTAGATCTTAAGGATAAAACTTTTAGTGATATGTAAATTATTCTGTCACCATGGGTGATGGAATATACATACCATGCTATGTATATATTCATGGGTGCATGTTCTGACATTTATAATACGTGTATGGTGACCTGTCTTCTCCATGGACGCCCCCTTGTCAAGGGGGAGAAGCTTGCCTGCCCTTATGAGGTTGCGAGCTGTGCTAGCAGTGGTACATGCCTCCAGTAGGGTCTCCCATACTAGTCAGGTCTCAACTGAAGGGTCAGACAAAGTGTGTCCATGGGCAGGATGGGCTTGCTACCCCCCAGCAACCATCCTTGGAGAAGGACAAACCCAGGCAGATGGAGTTCGCTTAGCTCTGTAAGGCCATCCATCTAAGAGAAGGACACTCTAACCAAACCTATGTTCTGAGGACTTTGCTGCCACCATCCAAGCTTGCTTGGCCCTGGCAGATGAACCTTAGGAGTAAAGGGTGGGGCCAGTTCCTCACAGAGGTAGAGTCAATGCTCCACTTTATTGCTAATTCACACGGGTTATATAGGGTTTTTGCGCAACAGGCTATGTGATCATTAAACAATAGCAGCTGTTCATTAAACAATAGCAACTTATTCACTAAAAAATAATAACTTCTATATCTTTTGCCTCAAAGCTATATAGCACACAGTATAACATGTTTCAACATCTCTTATCCTGTGACAACAAGGTCCTGTTCCCTATCCTCCTTTCTTGTTTATTTGTAACAAGCTTTCTCAAACTCATCACTCAAGGGTAGATTGTTCTCACCATCTGTCATGTAGAATGGATCGTTCACACAGTCCTGCACGTAGACTGGATTGTGCATGCAGGCCTGGATTAACACTTCATGTCCAGTTTCTAAGAGAATACTCTCAACAGCAAAGCCCTGTAGCGACAGGCGAGGAATGAAATGGCAGGTGATAAGGTGCACTGGAAGCCACAGCCCCAACCCTGCATGCAGGTGGTTCAGGACATTGGTTGCTCGAGACTGACCCGGAGATGACAGTCTGGTTTGACAGCATCCTGAATGACCAAACAGCCTTTTCAAGGAAAGCA
The DNA here is from genome assembly GCA_035222235.1 of Margarornis squamiger. Classification (NCBI taxonomy): domain Eukaryota; kingdom Metazoa; phylum Chordata; class Aves; order Passeriformes; family Furnariidae; genus Margarornis; species Margarornis squamiger. Next base: position 4,407,658 of record JAWWTY010000156.1, read on the forward strand.
CCGCTTGCTCTACATGGAGAGGGGCCTAGAAAAGGTGGCCTAACCAAAGCTCATCTCCACCTTTCACCCGGTTGGCTTGCCATGGTCAATGGGCATCTTCTTTGTGGTCAAACAAAAACAAAACCACAAAGACAAAGGC
>JAWWTY010000156.1:4407896-4444416 GCA_035222235.1 Margarornis squamiger
AACAGAGAAATGTTCATGATGTCTGTCATACCCGAGTGATGCCTAGTGCAGAATGTCAAACAGACCACCACCTTGTGCAATGCAAACTCAACCTCCACTTTAAGCCAAAACCTAAGAGGGGTGGCATTCCAAGGAGGAGGCTCAATGTTAACAATCTTCAAACAGCTACAGTGAGTTTCACATATGACTGTTTGAAGGACAATGGTTACAAGCACATGTATTCAAAGCATCACAATCAGAATATACTAAAAATGAAGATAGCATAGATTTTAATGTCTGCAATATAAGCATCCACTGTGCTCCATCACAAATAAACTGCTCTTGATGTTTCTTTTAAAAGAGATGGAAAACCCTTAATATTTTTCTAGATTGGGTGGAATTTTCATGCTCATGTAATTCAGTGCTCCTTGTTGCCAGTCAGTAGCAGAACATGGTTCAAGCAGGTTCTTACCTACAAGTACATCAATGTTTTCATTTTAATTTAACCTTAGAGATGTGTGAACACACTTTTCCTGAGGTGTACATGTAAAAATTAAATCTGAGCTTGGGGAGCCTTGGCAGCTTAGCTTTCCCAGTTCACCTACTGTTTATTAAAAACACTTTCTAAAAAACTCAGCACTGGTTTATTACTATTCAAAATGCAGCAGGATGCAGGTATATTCTCTAATACATAATTTGCCAAGTCAAGTATACTGTCCTCATTAATAAGGGAATGGAAAGCTGTTAGTAACTACATCTAAATTAGAAAAAATACTTCCCATACGTTTCTGGATTTGATGATCTCTACACTGATTCATACAAACGTACTTCTGCATATCAGAATCTGATTTTCACATCCAAAGCAAAAAAAAATCTGTTAAGACATTTCCATTTTCAATGCTTTTGTCATTTTTTATTTGTAGTATTGAAAATTTTCTGATTCTTATTGCACTAATTTCTCTCCTATCATTGCAAGCGAGTGATATGCTTTATTATCATTTAATTGTTCTCTTAGTATATATTGCAAATAGACTGTCACTGCAGGCATATAGGTATATTCTCTACTATATATACCACTTTTAGCTACACAGGAGGTTAGTTGTGTAAGTTTAACTGGAAGTGCTAGGGTGCTGATGAAAAGAAATATCCAAACAGTAGCACCTAACAGCCAAAGCCACTAAGTGACAAACACTGATCACCCAGGGCAAGCTGCACGCGTGAATGACTACAAGGTTTCTTGATCAAAACTAACCTTTGCAGGTACCACATGGGGTCTACAAACATGTGAGATAACTCTGTAACAGCAGAACTGAAACCATTAAAACTAAATTAATGATTAAAGTTAATGGAAAAAAGGAACACACAAAAAATAGGATACAGGCATTCTTCCACTGTGGGAATCAAGATGTAGGATATCATCAGAAACCTTAACAAATGAACAAAATTGCATTACCTATGACCCAATGGGAGTCTCCATTGTGTTTCGAAACTCAGAACTGCCACCACAGAGGTGCACCAAGCAGTGACAAGGCTGCCTAATTTACTCTGACCTTATGAAACATGAACTGTCTGCCTAACAGAAAGGGAATACAAGGCACCTACCTCTAAAAGGTGCTTTATAAGGAGATTTCACCTGAATCTGCATACTGGCCACACTGCTGAAAGTAGTTTAATTGGACTGTAGAGACCTGCAAGTCTTGCAGTCAGCTTCTGGTACTGTAAAGCCACTTTTTTCACTGCAGTGCTTGGAAAGGGGAAGCTAGGGATGGGGAGGGCAGAGGATGGTCCTTTTTGGTTTTTAACATGGCAAGTGGAGTAGGTGGTGTTTCTTTTGCTCAGATCTTTAGAAAGAAACTCATGGACACCTAGCCTCCTTTAAAATCTCCAGACTCCAACTTTAACAAGGTAGAGAGCCTAAAGGTATAGACCTCAAACACCTTGGAAAAGCATCTTGGCAACAGCAGGAGTTATTTTAATATTTTTAGAATATTTTAAAATATTCTCTAGTCTTCTTCTTTTTTTTTTTTTTTTTTTCTTTGCAAAGGGACTCAGGCCCTGCAGTCATAGGTCTAAGTCTACTCTATAGTCAAATAGAAAAACAGAAAAAAGTAGATTCCTCTGAGCCCCATAGGGAATAGTTTCACACAGGAGAAAAACATTCACATCCAAGAGGCCATGAACTGCCAATCCTTTGGTTAACAAAGGGCATGAAGATGGTTGATGGCCATCCAGATGGATGGACTCTAGGAGAGAGGAGGAATGGGGAACCCAGGAGGAAGAGCTGTGTGTGGGTAAACTGTGAGGCCATAAAAGCACAGGGGTTCCTTTGCTTGGGGGTCCTCCTTGGAGGAACCAGCTCAGGCTGCTTCTGTGCTACTGTGCCCCAAATAAATTGCTTTATGGAACTAGACAATTGAGACTATGCCATAGGAAATCTAGAGTTGAACCAGTAAGGAAACCTGGTCTGAATGCATGTGAGGGGGGTAGGGAGTCAAGTGGGGCACCCGTTGGGTCACTGGAGCCAACCGCTGTAAAGGGTCTTAACTCCCAGCAGTGAAAGTCACTGGCATTGGGAGTGTGACTGCCAGAGAATGTTGTTAGTGGCCATTCTGGGAAGTTTTCTTAACATTTACAAATCAAGAGTGAGTAAAATGAATGTTTTTGTTTGTCTGATGTGCATCACTGTTTAAATGTACTCAAGTTATAATTCTGTATCTTCAAAAGCAAGGACCTGTACTATTTAATGGAAAATCCATATGATATTTAAAACTGCATGCTGTTTTCATGAAGTTAATAATTTTGTCTACAATAATCAGTCTTACACATACCTATGGAGACAGGTTGTACTGCATGTTTTCTACTTTATAAAGAACATATGCACGAGGTGAGGAAAGATTTTCCAGGGATTTGGTAACTGGAATTGGATTGGAATTACAGCATTGAAATATAATTTTTAATACATTATCACTAGAACAGATGTAGAAACTAAGAGCTTAATGAAATCTGAATGTAAGCAGTGACGAGTCTCACTTGTTTCAGTGAGAGTTGCTTCCACCTACATCAGTAATAAAAATTATAAAGAGTTATGTTCGTATTATTGACATTTAAATTTCTTGATGTCATTTCTTGTGGCAGAGAAAACCACAGCTGTAGGGAAGACTACACTTCCTATTTCTAAACTTTTTAATTTGCTGTACTTGGAAGAAAAGAGGCAACCACAAAAAGATTTTTTTTTCTGAGATTTTTTATTTTTAGTTTATCTCTCTTGAGCCTGATGTTGCTCAGGGCCACCCAGAGTGCAGTTTTTCTTTGATCTGTGTTCTGGAGCAGAGTGGCACACTCAAGCCTTATCTCTGTGGAACACTAATTTACAAACCTGAATAACTAAAAGCAAGATCACAGAGCGGAGAACATACAGGGAAGAAAATGGCAGTTTGAATTCTGTGTAGAGAGCAGTAGAATGTGTTTGAAGCATCTTATTACAAGTAGTAAATCCCTCACTGTCGTCAATGGTAAATCAGCCTCTGATAAAGGATTAATTTAATAAGCAGCAGAACTAGGACCATCATGAAACTTCAGAATTCTTACAGCTGTTGTCCTTGTTTTTTAGGAAAAAAAAAATCTGAACCATCTTCAACAGAAAATAAATTGGGCCCATTTCCATCATCACAGAATCATAGAATGGTTTGGATTGGAAGGGAACCTTAAAGATCATATTGCTCCAATCTCCCTTCCATGGGCACAGACACTTTTCACTAGACCAGGTTGCTCAGGGCCCCATCCAGCCTGGCCTTGTACACTTCCAGGAATGGGGCATGCACAACTTCTCTGGGCAGTCTGTGCTAGTACCTCACCACCCTTACAGTGAAGAATTTTTTCATAATATCTAATCTAAATCTACTCTCTTTCAATATGAACCCATTCCTCCTTGTTCTGTCACTACATGCTCTTGTATATAGTCTTGCCCTATCTTTCCTCTAAGTTCCCTTCAAGTACTGGAAGGCTACATTTTTTTTATTTTTATTGTTTAAATTTTACCCTTGGGCTTGTGACATTTATTGAAGGCTGGTTATGCAATCTCACCCTCCTAACAATTCAGCTTCCCTAAGCAGAAAGAGCATTGATGTAGCAGAGATTTCTGCTCACCTCTGATTGCCTGAGCCACTGAGCACCAAGTCATCCCCTCTGTCCCAGGCTGTAGCAGCTACTGACCTTGTAGAGGAACCCAGGGCAGAAGGAACAGATTAGCGTGCAGCAGTGGGAAGAAGTGAAGATGTCCCATTTCCAGCATGTACAGGAGAGCCATTTCCTGCAGAGGAACTACCTACTCCTCTGTGCCTGAAATCTATCAACTTTATAGTGTGAATCTCTGTTCTTCTCACCCCCAGGACTCGACCTGTGCTTCCAGCTACCAGTGCTGTGGTTCACATATGCCTCTGAATCACTGAGACACAGAGAACCACTTACTTAAGGTGAGGTGTCCTCTTGCTCTCAAATGACACCTGCAAAAAGACTGGCTCGACTGAAGGGCAAGCCCTGAACATCCCTGTTTCATAGTCCAGGACATGAAGGTCTGTAATGACCCTGGTTTGGCCAGCCTGAAGGCATGGAAGCAGCTGTGAGACCTAATTAATACAGTACTCTCATGGTCAGGGATTCACCTGGGCTGCCTGACAATTCTATGTCTAGTAAATTCATAATAAAAAGATAAAAAATACACCAAAATAACCCAGGTCAGGTATGATTGTAAACAGTAGTATGTTTAATAAATCAAATCAGTGACACTAGAATATAAAGATAAAAAAGTTTTTACTTCTGTAAAGTATTCAATTCACAACACTTGGCTTCTTACACAAAAGCAGATCTGTGAACTGCCTCATTCAGACCTGTACACGCTGCCTGGGGAAAGTAGTATTCCTCTTTCTTTTGCTTTTAAATGCTTTTCCTATATAGAGCAATCCATTAGCATTATCACTTTGCATAACAGTTTCTCACATTTATAGTTTTGGAGATGATTTCTTGAATTTGTGCCCTGCTTTGAAATGTTGCTTTCCAAATTTTGCCCTTCTGGATAAAAAGAAGGATGCAAACTTTTCTATAAGTGGCCATAAAAAACATTGCTCAAATGCTTCCATTTTTCCATTTCAAAATTATTTTTGTTAGAAATATATCATGACCAATAAAAAAGCTATTGTTTAACATTTTCTACTTTGTTGTCTATGCAGAATGGGTTTTAGTCATTGATATAATGGTGACATTAACTAATGGAAGAGTTAGACTGAACTAAAGATTAATAGTTTTTGTTTACATCTTTTGTTTAAATGATGTCACCAGTATAGGGGGTTTTTGTTGTCAACAGTAACCTTGACATATATTGAAATACCATCACATGAGGCACACACTGCATCTCCTGCATAAAAGTGAAAACACCATTTGCTACAAAATGCCATGCTGAAATTGTAAATCAGTTCTATTCTTCATCATAACTAACACAAAGTTGAGGTTACACCAAGTTTTTCCCTAGAGGATTAAGTAGGAAATTTCATTTCTCTTCTGTGTTTTCAGCTTTGTAAGGAGCAGACAGAAATTTGATTTTCAATATTGAAATACTGGAGTGTTTGAGTAACAACAGGAGGAAATTTCATGGGTGTTACTTCCAGGTGTCAAATCACTCCAGACAAGAAGTGCAGGTCTAATTTGAGCCCACTCTGCAATTTGCTGTAGTGCATGGTCGTTCTCCACCGGTTTTCTTCTGTTTCTGCATTCTATTAGAAGTCACTAAAAAGGTTCTGCAGTGTAGTATCTGAGAAGATATATATATAATTCATCATATCATCCCTTCTGAAAATGGATAAAACATACACATCCAAGTACGCTTCAAAAAAGCTTCCTATTCTTGTGTAAAGTCAACAATTACTGACTCTAAAGAGTTCTGTGTAGCAGTATTGGATGGTGAAATTGCTATTTTGTAGAATATTTTTTTCAGCTAGAAATCAAAAAACTATCTCCTTCCACCTCTTCATAGTGAGATATTAAAGAATTCCATAAGTGGAGTTTTCTTCCTGTGGAGGTTCTTTTTACAGAACAGCCAAATAGAAAATACAGTGTACTCTGCAGAAATGCATTTCAAGGACATTTTGTAAGGTAAATGAACACTATTGATTTTCCTATAGTGCCTTTCATAAAGATATTCCAGATACAGGAGTCCATTAAATGCTGACTTGAATAGAAAGGTTTAAAGCTGTTGTTTAAATTGGACTATTTCACAGGAAATACGCTGGGAAAACAGATCAAGACTAACCATATCTCCTCTCAGCTACAAAGACTGATATAGATGGCTTAGAAAAGATAAGAAATGTGAAGAACCATTGCAAACAGTCAAGACACAGCAGTTCCCAGATGTTTTGACATGTCATTATGCAAATCCTATCTCTGACATCGTGTCTGGTAACTATGTAGCTGATAAAACTAACTAGAATGTACAGCTAAATTCCTACCATGTATAATGGGGTTCAGTGAGAACTTGTTGAAATAAAATTGCATTAGCACTGCACTACCTATATACAGCTTACCTTAGGTAGAACCAATAACATTATTAGCATAGGCAGAAAGTTCATGTTCCTCTAAATGTCATTATATGATAAGAAGTCACCAAGTGAAGCAATGAAGTCCCCAGTAGCCTTAAAAAGCTCCAAGGACATTTTATTCAGATTCAATGATTAAGTTCAGAGGATGAGAGAAATATTGAGAGTAATATTTATTTCTTAAATGCAGAGAATGTTTTAATGTGTTCCATTGTGAAGAGATGAAAAAGATGATTGTAGGAAACATGAGTATAATTCTGGTAAAGAATTGTATTTCAGTCTATCCAAACAAACTCTCGGAGAGACAAACAGCAAATACTACCAAACTGTGTAATATTGCTGCTATAATTATTCTATATTAATACTTCCTAAGATTCTGCAAGAAAATAGTGCAGAACTGCAAAGTATTCATTAATTTCATAAAGTGGATTCTATAGTAGCTATCTGAGTTGGTGTTAGATATTGCTTTATGCTGAGTTACAATGACTAAGACATTTAAGAGATTCCTTTACATTTTCAGAAGTTAATTAGATCCTTCCAAGTTCAGTATTCATTTCTATTTAAGATTTTGATTAAGTCACTTTTGAAACTGACATACAGCTTAGCATTTTTCCTGCCTAGTTTCATTAATGGAAAAGTTCTAAAAATTTAGTCTAACTTTGCTTTTAGGCCACTTCTGTAATGAATAAAGAGACACAGAAAGAGAGGTCTTTTTATCTCAATTGTCATATGATCCATCCAAGCCTGAGATCTACTGAGATGTTACTTTGCACTCTAATAGAGTTATTATTTCTGTCATATTTTATATTGGATGTATAATAATGCTTTATATGTCAGTTCAACAGTGCACTTTGAGTGGTTTGGATTTTACTGAGTGATAAAGGTTCTGAAATCACGTAGATTTGGAAAGAATTGCAGCACTCCGTCTCTTGTGGATTCTGGTGAAATTACAAACATTCACAGTATTTTTTTAAACAGTAATCTGCTACATTTAGAAAATTAAAGTGAAAAGCATCCCCATTTCTGTATTTACATTAACTTCAAGAAATGCATATAATTTCAGAAGGAATATAAATAAACCACTAATTGAGGAGGCTTAACAAAGGCCTTATCCTAGTGGGAGGAATTTCCAGTGTTTAGAACTGCTTAGCTTTTTGGCATATTCACCTTACATACTTGATTGGAGAAACCTCAGAAGTGACTTTCATCTGACCTGGTATGTATGGCAATGGCTACACCTCCAAATTAATGTTTATAGCTTACCACCAAAGTTTTAATGTACTTTACGTAACCCTCCTCTGGTAATCTTCTCTGCTTAGAAGGGGACCCCGTCAATATTTCTAACCCTCTTACGAATAATTACACTTTTCTTCCGTTTAGTATATAATGTTTCACAAGTTTGAAAGTGTAGTTAGTTTGTTAAATGCTAATGCCCCAACTCTGATTAAAGGTTTTAAGGAGGCATTTTGTAAAGGTAAGTTTTCCTTCCATTTCCTTATAATCTTACTTACAAAGAGTTACATGTATTGTGTAATGGTCTGTATTCAGTCAGATTATGTACTAGAAAGTGAGATGGTAAATTCTTTAGAATTTCCATTTAGATTGCTTTCTGATTGTAAACAATTCCTGTAATACCATCACTTTTTCATATGGCTTAAGAAAGGTCCATTTAAGTAACACTAAGATTTACACAGACAATAGCAATAGGTTACTGAGAATAAAACAGTTTTCCAAATCTCAGAACTGTACCTCTCAAAGGAGATTGCAAGATGGTTTCCCAGCCTGGAAAAAGTGCAAGGACAATTGCCTTGTCTCCTTAGAGGTGGTGAAAGGAATAAGTATATATGTCCTGGTTTTCTTTTAACAAAGCTTTTTGTGGGAAAAATTAACTGGTAAAATTTTATCTATTTTTTTTTTTCTGTATTAAAAAGATTAATTTATAAAATTGCCTATTTTTAGCTGAAGTGACTTGGAAGAGTTTCTGTTTCAATCATTTTTTGATAAAATTTGACGTTGTGTGCTCTGATTTTTTACTTACGAATCTAAAATATGAAGGCAAGGGGTAGAGTTATGTGGCAACAAATACTACCTTCAGGTAATCATATGACCCACATTTTGCTAAGCAAAGCTCATTCTCCATAATCTCATCTGTTTTCCATTTGTTTTTTCTGGTGCAATGAAATTATAAGAGGGCAAGCAAAAACATTTTTCTTTCCTTCCACTTAGCATCAAAGTTAGAGCATTCAGTTATAGCAGTTTTTACTACACTATATTCTGCAAGATCTGAACTTCTTGCTGTTTCTGTATTTGAAATTACTGTATGTAAGACTATAGAAATCAAGATCCTAGTCATGAAATGAGTACTCAATTGTAATTGAGCTGGTATTTAAAATCTAGGCCCTAAGGTACTCATATGCCTTAGGTAGGTAGGTGTAAGTAGGTGTTTATAAACCCCAGCCTAAATATATGGTATTTTCCAAGGTATTTCATGTACACTCAGTCAGTTTACAGGTGATACCAAGATGGGTGGGAGGGAGCAAGGCTGCACAGAGGGATCTGGATAGGCTGGATCCATGGAATGAGGCCAGTTGTAGGAGGTTCAGCAAGGGCAAGTCCCAGGTCTATAATTTCCTCCATCATCAGACATTTGCTGACTGTCAGAGCACTTGAAAATCATATTTTCTAATTCTGTGTATTCTTTTTTAGTTTACCAATCACTTATGATCAATAGATTTTAGCATGTGCTCACTGAAATGTTCTTCAAGAGGAAAGCGGAGGTATTAGCACATCTGGAGACATGAGACATTTAAGACACCCCTAGCATCAGAGCATGGTGATATCTTCATTGCTACCATTCATATAATCTTAGTCTGCATATAGATATTCTACAATGCATTGTGCATAGCTGGTTACTTTAAGAAACACCATATTACCAAGAGTCCATTTTGATAATGCTGGTTAAAATGCTGCCTCTCCTGAAATCTATAGTAAAGATTCCACTTACCTCATAAGACTAGTTTTCCACTTTGGACTGCAGAGCTTAGCACAAAGTCACTAGGATTAGGACACAGCAGCAGAGGATTGTCCTTTTCCAACACTACTTTTACAGCAGTAGAGATCTTACCTTCCTCCCTACAGTGTTGTGATGGTTGCTTTTTTTTCCACTCTGGTAAAATGACAGGACTCAGTTCATGTCAAAAGTAGTGATAATTATTGTCTGCACTTAGTGTAACTATTTTATTGCTAAATAAAGAGTTCTGTGGCCATGAGTGTGACCAGTAGCTGTTAGTAACAGCTTAATCTTAATCTACATTATATAATTTAATCAGAGGATACCAGATCATTTTCTAATGATCCAGTGATTGAATTTTTATGGTAAAAAATAATGTCGGTGATAAATGCAGAACAATTCTAGAATATTTAGAGAAAGAACTCAAATTTTGGTAGAATGCAAAATTGCAAGGCACTCATGAGTCAGTCTACTCATCACTCTGAGTGTGTAAACAATTTAATTGCTGTAAATTAATACCTCTGACATTTTGCCTCTAACTTCTAAAGGTGGTACATTAGGCTAAAACATAAAACCACTGTGGATTTTAAGAGATATTTTATATGTCACGTTAAGCAAAATAAAATTTGATTTGTAAAGATTAAAATTTAGTTATCTTACATGTAACCAGACCTGATATCTAATGAGAACAAGCATTTTTCTCTGACAAAGCCATTTGCCACAGAAGCTCGTAAAACATACCTACTACTAGGTAAATACATGCATTCCATACACTGATGCACCTGGCCTGTTTCTCTGACACATATTCTCATTAAAGAAATCTGTTGACATGATGTCTCTCCATCAGTTCACTTTTTTTGGCATAGCCCTCTATGATTTGAATTCATTAATTTTGTACTGTCTGAGTGGTGCAAAGTAGTCAGATAAAACAACCCATCTTTTCCTCAACAGAAAAATGGACAGCAACTCTTAAGGAAATTATTCCTTTTTCTATAACTTGGGCACCTGAGTTTGCTCTGCCAACTGAGAAGCTAATCACCTATAATAATAGACAATGTTCATTATCTGTTTACCTCATTCTTAAGGAAGTAATAGAAATATAATTCCTACCAAAATCAATAGAATTTGTATCTCTGGACCTCAGTAAGAGCTGGATTGTGTGCCTGGCTGTTTTTGTAATAAGAATTACTGGTTGCTTATGAAAACCACAATCTGTTCTTAAAATAAAATTATGCTGCTGCTTAAGATAATTGAGTCTAAGAGACCCTCTTCTTAAATGAGAAATGTATAAGCTTTGACTGGATACAAAATTGCTCTCTGCTCTTTCATGCTGCAGAGTAAATGAGTATTGGTGTCAGTTTCACTGTGAAATTACTTCAAACTCTAGGAGTCTCCATTGCTTTTGTTGTTTTAGCATATTATTTATTTCAGGGAAAGAAGGACAAGAAAATAACATGAGGATGACTACAAATAGTTATTGTGAGGAGAAAATATGAAGTCCAGTACCATGAGGAGCAGGCATTCTAAAGCAATTACTCTAAATTTTAATACCATGGTCAATTTCCAATATAAAAGGTCAGTAAGATCAGATCACAGATTCTCAACTCTCTGCTTATTTTAATATGGTTATTATATATTATACAGCCTAGATATCTATCCTGGAATTTTCGCAATAATTAGTTATCTGGGCTTTGCAATCACAGTTGTTTTGAAATACATACAGGTTCTGTAAATTGCTTATTTTTGAATAATTATCAAAAATAAGCAACTTACAGAACCTGTATGTATTTCAAAATAACATAACAGCAGATTTCTGGGGATTATTTTTGAATAATTATCAAAAATAACCCCCAGAAATCTGCTGTTATGTTACTAAACTGTTATTTGAAATGATGTTTATTCTCCACCTCACTGTCTATCAACACCGCCCCCCTCCCAAAAAAAAAAAAAGGCAAAACAAAACCCCCCCAAATGGATCAACAAATAACCCACCTATTCCAGTTCGGAGTGTCGAGAAGTGGAAACAGCAAAGCAGATCTGGTGGTTTGGCCCTGGCTGAATGTCTGGTCTCCAGCAAAACTACTTCAAGGTCTCCTCCCCTCCCCTTCACCTTCTAGAGGGAAAGGAAAAAAATAACAGCTAGCTAGAAATTTACAATTAGAAGTAAGAGCCAGGAAAGAAGCTTTGATTAAGTACCATGGGCAAAGCAGAACTCAGAATAATGCTTAAATTTATTAGAAACAAGCTAAGAACTAGAAATAAGAAATAAGAACAGTTTAGAAACACTTTTTCAAACCACCTCCTTGGTCTTTCATGCTCTCCTTTTTCCCCCCAACTCTGCAGAAGACAGGGAATGGAAGGTTTGCAGTCAGTTATTGCTTTCAACCACTTTCTAATGTAGTCCAAGACCATTAGAAAGCAGTTCTTCTAAATCTGCTGTCTTGTGGATCTTTTCTGTGGGCTGCAAGAGGACATCTTGCCTCACCACAGTCGTCACCACAGTCACAGGGGAATCATAACTCTGAGTCCTTCCCCTGCTTTCTGTGGGGTCTCTCCCATGAGAGAGATCCTCTCCTCCCTCGTGGGTCATTCCATCAGATGCCGTTTCTTATAGATAATCTGGCTGTACCTGCTTAGCATAGGCTTCTCTCTCCATGGGCCTTGTCCGCAAATCTCTTGCAGGACTCTGCTCCACCTTGGGGCCTCCCACGAGGTAACAGCCTCCTTCATGCATCCCCCTGCTCTGACAGGGAGGTCTTTGCACCCCGATGGATCCCATGGGCTTTGAGGTGACAGCTGGTATCACCATAGTCATCTCCACAGTCATCAGGAAATCATTGCTTTGAGTCCTTTCCCTGCTCATGTGTGGTCCCTACCCCTCCTTCTCCTCCTGCACTGACCTTGATGTCTGTGTTGTTAACCCATGGCTGCAAATTTCCAACTGTGCAACAACTCCTCTATTCTTAAATATCTTCTCACGCAAGGGCGTTACCAATGATTTAAAAGTAGGAAGTTTTCCTCAGAGCTGAATGTCATTGACTCCATAGAATAGGGGAAAACTTCTAGCAGCTTTTAACAGAAGCCACCCTTCTTATCAAAAAACCTAATCAGAGAAACCCATGACTCCTAGGCAGAAGAGGATTGGTGTGGCAGTGGGCCTGTGAAGAAAATGAAGAAACCAGCCATAATGCCTTAAAAACTGAGGCTTTTACTTTATTGTAAAATGGATTATTTGCCTTTTGTTTCCTTGAGTCACCTTTCTTCTTCACAAGACCCCTTGAGAAATCTCTTATCTCCCTAAATTAGTATGCAGGAATTTGCCTTAGCAAGACTATGTGAAACCCCTCCTTATTGGTCCTTTGTTAACCCTTTCTCCATTGGCTTTTATCCCTCAATTTCTATTGGTTCTAACCAAAATTCCCTAAGGCCCTTTAAATACCCCTGACCATGTGAATAAACTCTCTCTGCTTTCCCCTCCTGTGGTCTCTGTGTGTCTCTTTCCTGGGGACCACGTGGCTGGGAGGGAACGGGAAGGGGGAGCATTCCACCACGCTGTCGCAGACTGGTGTGTGAGCTGGCCTTTCTATGTTTCACAAGATTCACAATTTTTACATTAAGTACATTCCCTTGAACATCCCTACACAGGTTTTGGTTGGTTTTGTGTTTTGTTATATTTTTGTTTGTTTGGTTGGGAGTTTTCAACACCTGTTTTGGAACATGTTGCCTGAAAAGTTGTTTAATTCCTTTTTCAATTCGCTGGCATTGTCTGTCTCTGCATTCTCCTGTGACAACAATATCCAGACATGCACTACTCTGCTAGTGCTGGTAAAATGCATGTGCTTTTATCTATCTTAAACCAAAATATGTCACTGCGCAGGGGCCAGCATGACATCCTGTATGTTTTTTAGGACATGAGTTCACACTTCTCTTAAGAATCAGAGCTGTTTAATTCCCTTCATGCTTGTGGCCCACTACACTGTGTCAGGGGCAACTAGTTTTTATCATCAGTATAAGGACAACAATAAGATGAGAAGAAAGCCTCATAATACCTCTGTAATATGGGGGAAGTCTACATATGTCATTCTGTTCCCACATCTACAGCAATGAATGTATCACTAGAGGTGCTCCTTTCAGACAAGAAGGTCTCTGAATTCCCAGGAATGGTACATTGTCTATGTGGCAAATCTTGCAGACTTGGTATGAATTTATAATAATATGCTAAATGGTCTTGAGGAGCATCCTTTGCTCCATTTATTTTTCTTCCATTTACTTTCAAATTAGGGAAATCAGCCTGGCAAGATTTGACCCTTGGGAACAGAATAAAGTTTCCCCACCTCTCACTTTAGGTCCTTAAATTCTTAAACTTAGGACTTCAAATACTTCTAAAGTTCTTAAATTTTTAAAATGTTAGCCTTAGGGTTTTAAGAAAGTCATGACACTGAGAACTGACCTTATAATGTACTGATTCTGTCTGGTTTAGTTATTGCAGCAGTAGTAGCAACACTGGATTGAAAATCATGTTATAGAAACTGCAGAGGTGGTATTTCAACTCAGGGTACTTGTACTTATGGTTGGTTAAAAAAAGAAAGAAAAAACAGGATTGATTTATTATATAATCAAATATTCATTTAACTTATTATATGATCAAGTATATCTAATTAAATTAACACAACTGCACTTTTATTAGCAAATATATATCTGACTTCTGTAGTATCAGACCCAGGTGCTTCTGAAATTAAAGGTATTTTTCCTCTTGATTCTAATAGGAAGTGCATTTACTCCAAAACCTGTTTACTTCATGACATAACTAAAATCTTAAAATTGGTTTATTGTAACACATCTTTGTGTCCTCCAGAAATGTTTTCTCCTGATAAATGTTCATCCCTGTTCTTACACAGGTGCACAGAAGACAACTTCATGCTGCATAATAGTGAATTTTATCTCAAGAAAGCAAAAATTTTGAACTGAGACTACATTCTCATTGTAAAAATGTTAGTCAATCTCTATTAAATATCTAAGACTTGTTTACTTCTAGGTCAGGAAATAATGGTAATAGTTCAGCTGGATTAAGGTGGACCTGTAGGCTTTTACCTACGTATTAGAGTTTGGTTTTGCACAGAACATAGTTTAGCTGTCATCTTATCCTGAATTGACCTATACTTATACACTGTGTGAACATTAGAGTGTCATGCTGTTTCTTAATTCGTAAACAAATTATAAGATTTGCTGCCCATATGGGATGCAGTACTTTGTTATGACAGCACACTAGCAGTGCAAATGGCAACTTCTCCCATTTAGAGAGCTCTGAAAGCCTCGTGGAGACAAGGATGTGAAGTCTGATCCCACCAGGAGCACAGGAGTTCAGCTCTGGGTGACGCACAATGCACGTCATTAGCTTATTTCACATCGGTAGGTCTAAGTAAGCTACTGTGAATCTTCATGCATTTAAAGATAAATACATGTTAAGTACTTAGCTTCATCAGGACTAAAGAGATAATAGAGCCCCTAATCCTTCTGCAAATCCCAACGTTGGAAACTGTGTGTTTGAAAGGGTTCACTCGGAACTGGAGATTCAAGCGATACACCAGTTCACCCAGATCTGAAGATTCAAGTGATACAGCAGTCAGTCAACAAACCTTTCATCCTTGCATTCATGTAAATTTTATTCATTTCAGTATAAGAATAAATCAAATTATCCTCAGAGGAAAGAGGGATGTGCCTTTTAGAGCCCAACTTAATGAAGTACTCTGCTCATTAGAGAAAGGCAGACAAGGAAGGGGATGAGCATCCCTTGCTCCTCTGCTGCTGCTTTGTTGATTCCATTCATCTCTGCTACATCTGCTCCCCTGTCTTTGATGATGTCACCTGTGAGAGGCTGGTGCCACAAAACCAGTGCTAAGGATGTGGCAAGGATACCTCCAGAGCCTCGTATGTGTGTGTCAGAATGATGGGAAAAAAACCCCTTTATTATACTGCTTGAATGATTATAGTGGCCAGGTAATGGGTGCTAACTGATACCATCATGGCTGTATAAACTCTAAGGGTCTTTTAAAGTGTGGTTTTATTTGCTAAAATATGACTCGAGCATCCTTCTGGGTGCGGCCTCCTGTGCTGCCAGTCAGGGTGCTGGGGAGACCGTGGGCTGCCATGGCTGGAGGTAGTGATCTTCCTCCTTTAAGCTGAGTGCTCTTCATGAAAAAGGTGCTGAGGCAGAGGGGAAGTGCAGGGCAGGTGGGGATTGGGTTTGGGCACCCTGGCAAGGCAAAGCCTAGCAGTAAGGAGACATGTTTTAAAACTCTTCTTAAAATCCTTAAAGAAAGAAATAAGGGCTCGTCAATAAGGGGTGAATTTTACTCACCTTAAAAGGTGAGTGTTGTTGCCTTAGAAACCAAAGGATTTTTCATTAAATTACTTGGTTGATACTGTTCTCTCAGAGCTACAACTGTTTTGTGTTGGGACCAAGCCAAGTGACATTTCCTTTTTGGTGGCTATGTGATTATGTTGTGTTTTTCTTAAAGATACAAAATCCTTCTACCAGTATTAAGATTTACAGAGCAGTACTTCAGATTACTGAAAATTTTAAAGTAGTTCAAAATCATTTGTGAAAGAACATTAAAACTTTAATACACTTGGGTGTCGATAGGGAACAGTACTAAATAGAAGAAAATGCTTGTGACTAGGATAATACATGCACACTTAAGCTGACTCTTTTTCTACTTTCTTATGCACCATTCCATATTAAGTGGGTGAAATTAAGCTGCTGTTTACATATGAAAAGAGTTTCATACATTTGTAGCAATGAGTGTGTGAACTTTATGGTGAAGCATAATTTATAAATAGCATATGCTTTCCCATCGGCAGCTGTCTTCAGTGTCAAACACATCAGCAACACCTGAACAATAACAGCAGGTCTTGAACAGTGATAAAATAACTGGCATTTAAGTAATATTTCAGGTCTGAACATTTTTAGTACTTTGGTTTTAGTACTGAAGGGTTCATACAATATATTTATAATGAACAGAAGCTGAATTCATCTCTCCAAGCCCAGATATTCAGTCTAGTTTTATGCTAGGCAGGCAGGAGACTACGAAATCTATCTAATGCAGAGGTAAATGTGGAGGAAAATTGTCCAGCATAGTTACTGTTGCCAGGGTACAAACAGCAAGTTTCAAAAGTATTTGAAGTAGGCTAAGAGTAGACCACCCCTACAGCGAGGTGTCAGGTGAAGACAGTTAGCAAGTATAAAAATCTGTGTCAATTTGTAGTACACTGCTACAATTTCACCTAAGATTAAGGAATTCCATTTATTTATATCAGCTGCAAGAGTGAACTCAAAGTTTTGCTGAAGTGCTTGCTGCAGTTTTCCCCCATATTTTTCTTCTCATGCTGTGCAGATTGTATCATTACAACATACTGCAGGCTAGCCTAACTTTAAAGAGAGTAAATCAAGTAGATAGTTCAAGACTGAAAATCTTTTTTTTCAGTTCTTTTGCCTCACCCTGCTAAAAATACATATCTATGGTGGAGAATACAGGCCTGTGTGCTGTATTGTCACAAATGATTACAATTTCTTGCATTTGTCCACTGTTTAATGTTGTTTTGACATTGTAATATCTAACACAAAGAAAAAAACCAAACTGTGCACATCAAAAGACCATACTTAGTATACACAAACATAGGACTAAAATTTTACTTTAGAACCAAAAAACCCCCATATTTTAAACTTAATTAGACTTGTGCTTAAATAAATAAGATTGTTTTTATAAATGAATAATTACAGAATTCTTCAAGAAAAGGATGGTGTATTTTGCTAGTGCACTCCTAAAATTATTGCTGTGACCCTGTCTTTAACATCTGCAGGTCACATTTTGAGAGCTACCTATCCAGGATTCAGTGGGTACTGACACTCTCCATATTATCTCTCTTGTTCTATCTGCAAACAGAGTGTAGCACAGAATACTAAAGTTTGCTGCAGTAAAAGAAAAAGTCATCCAAAAAGTTGTGTGTGATCTTTTTCTAAGTGAGCTACCCAAACATATGCTCTGTAACTTCCTTGAATTAAAATAATTGCTATGCATTTATTTGGTATTTGCCCCTAAATTTCCGAGCTCCGAATAATAGAGAAAAAAAAGTCTTAGAACAGTGTAACAACTGAGGAAATAACACCAAGAAAGAAATGCTTTTATTGGCTACCCCTATACACAAAACATAGAAACTTTGAAAGCAAACAACTGTGTAAAGAAGTCATAGTTGAATAGGCTACTGCCTCTCTCAAAGATATCCTACAGAGGAATCTGCTTGTACACTATGCCCTAAGAAATGCTTAATTGCTTCTCTCAAGAGTTCACTCCTGTTTTAGATGGCAAACATCTGACATGCCTACCTGACGTACTGCACGTAGTGTGGATTGCTTAATAGCTCCATGGGTGTTTGGGAAGTGAAGAAGTAGGGGTTTTGCCCCTTTCCTTCCGGTAAGCTAGTCACCTATTCTGATGTCTGTTACTTGCTTCTCTACTTTCAATTTACTTTTATAGACAGATTTTCTGTTAATAGTGACTGCAGGCTTTTTGTGTCATTCTTTGTATTTTAAATAAGGTTTTTGCCCCTATCTTTTTAGAGTTGTCAGCAATACTGAAAAACATGACCAAAAAAAAAAGAGCAGAAGCTGGAGAAGGAGAGAATGAAAGAATTGCTGCTTCAGTTATCTACGAAAGGGCAATAGAACAGCTGTTATTTTTGTCTCCTAATGGGGAAAGAAATACATCAAATATGCTTTTCTTTTAAAGTTATGCCATGAGATGGTTAGTATCTATAACTGTGGTAACCTAAAGCAGTACCAGGAAGGCAAGATTCACTGGGTTACGTGAATATTTCAGTCCTCAGTGTTTTACTGTGGTTGTTTTTTAAAGAGTA
This sequence comes from Margarornis squamiger, assembly GCA_035222235.1. NCBI lineage: Eukaryota > Metazoa > Chordata > Aves > Passeriformes > Furnariidae > Margarornis > Margarornis squamiger. Next base: position 4,426,383 of record JAWWTY010000156.1, read on the forward strand.
CAGGTTGCAGAATGTGACAATCATGAAACAGCCGCAGGAGTTGTTTCAACTGATAACTCAAGACTGAATATATGAATATTATTAAGTAGGGGCCTAAAATATATGATGCTGTGTTATAACCAAGAGGTCATAACCAAGGCAGTTCCTAAGTGAAGCCATGACAAAATATCTTTGTGAAGAGAGTCCTAAATGCTTAGATCTAGTGCTTGTCCATAAGAGTGATCTCGGAAAAAGATAATACCATGTGATAATACCATGACAGATGCCTGTCACCAATCAGTATGAGGAGCAGCTGAGGTCACTTGGTTTGTTCATCCTGGAAGAGGAGACTGAGGGGAGACCTCACTGTGGTCTTCAACATCCTCATGGGGGGGAGCAGAGGAGCAGGTACTGATCTCTTCACTTCTGTGACCAGTGACAGGACTCAAGGAAATGGCCTAAAGCTGAGTCAGGGGAGGTTTAGGTTGGATATCAGGAAAAGGCTCTTCACACAGAGGTTGGCTGAGCACTGGAAGAGCCTCCCTGAGGAAGTAGTCAGAGCACCAAGCCTGACAGAGTTCAAAAAGAGTTTGGACAATGCTCTCAGGCACATGGTACTATTCTTGGGTTATCCTGCATGATGATCCTAATGAATACCTTCCAGCTCAGCATATTCTATGATTCCATGATTCTGCATCTATGTGAGACAGCATCAAAGCGTTTCTTGCAGCTTTCAAGGTCTCTGTGGAGCATGTGTGAATTTTCAGTCAGTCTGTTCAGTTTAATAATCCCAGCACATCTTTCACTGGCTCTCTGCTAATCTAAACTTCTACAATTTAAGGGCACAACTTTGTAGTTTCCATAAAATAAGGAGGCTGCTAGATGAAGATCTGGAGCTAGAAGATACATTATCCTAATTAACAAGTGAGAAAATTTACAAAATCTATTTAACTCTTAAATCCAACACTACTGCAGATGATCAACTCACTGAAAACAAAGCAGGTTTTGGCAAATTGCTGTAGGCAGGAAAGCTATCAGTATGTGGGGGGGATGGGATGGGGTGTGTATATACATAGTATTTTTAGGAGGAGGGTTGTGAACTGTGTGCTGATTCCACAGAAGTCTGTGTCTACCTAGTGGAAACTTGTATTTTACCTTGTAGATCCTTTTTCTTTCTTTAAAAACTGAGCCTTGGGCTTCAGTATAACATTCCTTTACAATGAAATTTGCACATGAAACACAGTCATGCCTGTAAACTGCATCATATACTGGAATTCAAATGGACTGCTTTACAGTCCTGAGTTACTCATTCTGCTGCTTCTTTCTGAATGTTCCATTTTAACTAATCTTCTGCTGTGTGGTTTTTGGTTTTTGTTTATTTTTTTTTGGTGGTTTTTTTTTTTTTTTTTTGCTCTATTTTGACAAATAAAACCCCTTCCCGAGAGCAGCTGAGTGTGAAGTCTTACATTATTCTTAAACTGTTCTGGATTTTTTAGGAACACTGTTGTTTGCATGGTTAACAAGAAGGAAAAGGTTTGATATTTAACTAGGCATCATTAAGAATTTCCTTTTATTTATTAAAACAAAAATATATGTAAAGTCATCATCAATGCCAAAAATTGTTCCTATCAGCACAGGGCAGGAACTGGCATAAGAAATAGCAAAAGGATGTAATGATTTAACAGAGAAGGAGACCATGCAGCCTTAACCATCTCTATTTGATGAAGTGAATGTTATGCAAATATTTTAAACCCTCAGCATTTCCCTTTGCTATTTTAAAATGTATATATTTCCATCTATCTATGTAGTAAATACTCTATTTTTACAAACATTGTCTGGGAAGATGGTGATATATTGAATGATCTTTTATGCAGACTGGTCTCACAGTGGACTGTACATAAGAGACCAAATTAGGGAGAAAATTTTCTCCAATATTTTTCAGTTTTCTTAAATTACATTGCACTGTGATTGCTTCAAAATATCTATCATCCAAATCTTAGAGTTTAAGAGAATATAATTTTCTGTGAAGTTTAGCCCAAGTTCTTTTGGCGTGGAAGCACTACCATGTGGCTCACTTTCTGGCTTTTGAAGCCTAAATAGGCATTCATATAGTAAAAGAGTGTAATGCATAAAGAAGTTGCATTACACAATGCACCCTTGCCACAAAGAAGGCTAAACAGTATTTTGGGCTGCATTAGGAGAAGCACTGCCACCAGGCTGAAAGAGGTTCATTTCCCTCTACTCTGACTACAATGGCTGAGTGCTGTGTCCACTTCTCACCTCCCCAGTACAGATGTGGAGCTACAGCAGTGTCTAGGGACTTCAACACCAGGAAGATGAAGGGACTGGAGCATGTCTCATATGAGGGAAGGCAGAGAGCTGTGAGTGTTTAGCCTAAAGAGGAGAAGGGTTGGAGAGATCTTCTCAATGTGCACATATATTTGAAGGGAGCATGTAAAAAAGATGGAGCCAGGCCAGTTCCACTCAAACAAACTGATAAAATCCGTAATTCAAGCTGGAAATTTAACTCCGGTTGAAATTCAGCAGTAAATTGAAAAGCAGCACTCTTCAGAAAAAAGCCATAATATTGCTAATGAAACTGGCTGTGGCCAAAACTTTTTTTTTCAGAATGTCTTTACTCGTAGCACAATAGTAGTCCTCTAGATCATTGGCTAATGAGTCTCAAAGAGAAGCAGGGTGATGTAAACTTTGAAATTTTCAAGATGAGTCCTAGTTTGAGATGTGGCAGAGTGGTACTGTTGCTGTATAGTCGCAGCTTTTTTTTTTTTTTTTTGGTCCAGAATGTCTGAGAATCTTTCCTAATACATGAGATGTCTTTTCCCTAACACACAAGAACAGTTGTAAACAGAACATATGAAACAAATAAAAGGATATATTTTTAAACATAGCTTTGGGAAGATAAAAACTAGTTCTATTTTAGGTCTTCTGTGAAATTTAGTTTTGTAGAACAGAAGCAAGTGCATGTGTTATAAAAGAATTAACTTCTGTGTTAGATAGAACATCACATACAGAATAGCATTACATTAGAATTTATTTGAAGTAGCCCCCCAAAAGTTGGATTGAAGTTAGCAATATCTTGGTCATGGTGCCTATTCAGTGACAAGGACTGTAGGACATGTTTGGTTCCTGAATGTACAAGATTTTATTTATTTATTTATTTATTTATTTATTTATTTTAAGCAAGCTAAAATGCAACAGGTTGAAAGTAAGTCTTCCACAAAAAAAAAAAAAAAAAAGAACATAATTAGATGATCTAATAACCAAGTGTACTTAATGCAAAGGAAAACATGCTTCCTCTTTCCAGAACAAATGTGTAGATCAAAAAAACCACTTTTCTGATGAAAGTATAATTTAAAAGCTCTTAAATGTTATGTTTCTGGTAAGGAAGCATTGCTAAAAATTCTCATTTTACAAGTGGCTCTTTCACTTTGCAACAGAAGAGTGTGAAGTAGAGTTGGCCTTTGAGCCACCTAGCTTCTCAGCTGTTACAATGTAATTTTTCACTGGTTGAGTATATAGCCTCAAGCTTGAATCAGTGTTCTACATTAATGTTTCTAGCATCAGACTTCTTTTAAGAATTAACCTATTCTGATTTACACTTGGGATTACAGCTGAGATTCTGACTTCTGCCTTTTGACATATAAATGAATAAGAAACTGGAATATGCAAAGTGACTTCTGAACTGCTTTACAAAAACGGAGCAATACTGTCTTTTTAGTGTTGTTTTGGGGGGTGTTGGGGTTTTTTTGTTGGTTTTTTTGTTTGCTTTTTAAATAAACAGGGAATATATTACATTGTGAGAGACTGAATTTTTATCTAACTGAGTTGTTTGACTGATGGGTCAAATCAACCATCTTGTGTGTGTGTGGAGAGGGTCATGCCTCCTTTCTCCTTTCTTTTCTGTCTTTACTCTTTTCTTCCTCTTGTGGGTAACTTAAGTGGTGTTTCACTTAAGTTGTGGGTTGATGTTTGCTGGGTGCAAAGAAGATTCCCTGCTCCACCTATTTTCTCACTAAAATAAAAGACATCTCTTGGGGAGAAGTGTACATGAATTCTCTGTACATGAATTCAAGGCATTGAAGAACTAAGACTCTGCAAAAGTTTCATGTAGGAACTATTGGGAGTCTACATAAAACTCTTGGTAAATCTTGAGGCTTCAGAATGGTGACATTACATACTTACATATCTTATATATATATATATATATATATATATATATATATATATGTAAAAATCTAAAAATCAGTCATTGAGGGGCATGTGAATGATTTTGAATGCTCTATTTCAGTACCTGGGATAGTGTTTACAAGCCAGTGTCACTGAGCAGTAGATCTGAGTGGTTAATACAGTTTCATACCTAGGAAAAGTATCCAAGAGGAAAATTTTGTTATTTTGTGGCTTTACTTCAGAGGATTTTTTACATCAATGTGTTAATCATTCTTCTCTGCTCAGTGCTCAAAATTTAATTTTAGATCTGAGTCTGAGAGAGATCAAATGACCTGTCATGACTGTTTAAATGAATAATGGCTGCCACTTATTATTTTTGTGCTTGAGGTAAATCTCAGATTAGCCATGTTTTAACAGTAGCAAATAATGAACCAAGTGTATTTTAGAAACTCCATTGCTGAACCATGAAAAAAACAAACTATGGGCTGTATAGTGAAATACTATATCTGAATCAATTTGTGCTGGCTAAAGGTCTTGATCATTAATGTATTGATTATGGTAAGGTGTTCCTCTGTTTTAGGGTTATGCCAATACATTTAGGAAATAATGATGAACTTGTGTTTATGTACATTTTTTGTATTCACTGACCATTACTGCATAGTTCTCTGTGATCCTTGTTTTAACTGGGCCTTCGCAAAATATTGACAACTCCTCTATATGAAACTTTCCTGTATCATCCAGGCCAGTTTTACTGTTACTATGAAAGTATATGAGCCCTACTTTTTTCTCCTCTATCAGAATGCCTTATGTTCACATACCACTCAAACTATAAGGGGACAAAAGCTTAGCTAGTGTTACTTAACTGTTCAAATCTGATCAAAGGCTTGAGAAAAGTATGGTCTTCTAGCTCTGTAGGGAGAGAATAAGACCTGGGGCTGCTGTTGAAGTGTGATTTACATTGTTTTTTGAAGTGGATGGCCTTGATGAAAGAATAAAGTCTCTTTGCCAAAGTTGGGGCTCTCATGACAAGAAGCCCCCTCTTTCTCAGCTCCTCAGACCCCTGAGCAGATGGTGCCTGGGAGGAAATCCACTCATAATGCAGACTGGGCCTCCAAAGAGACACTGGTGAGCTTTACTGCTGCTTCTCCTTGTGAGAGCATATCTAAAAAAACCTTATGGCCAAACTGAGGCAAATAGCAAGCCTCACCGTTTCAAAGCTGTTATCTCCCAAGATCAAAAGACAAATGATATTCTGTTTATGGATTAAAAGAGGACATGGGATATTAGAGCATGGAGTTTTAAAGAGTAAACAGATCCTTCTAACAGAAGGACTTTGTATATGTTACTTTTGTGTATTTTGCTATTGCTTTGAGTAGGGGGAATGTCTAATTCTTTTTTAGAGACTTTTATGCAATGTATCTGTTAATGTTAGTATAGGTAGTAATGTTACTTTGCAGCCACGTGTGGAGTGATTTTAGGATTGGCTCTTGCTTCCTCAAATGTGGAAGGATTGAATGGCTGTGTGCATGGTGTGTCTTCTTTTTTTATGCTCACATCTGAGTTACTTCCTAAATATATACTGGCATGGTAAAAAGAGTTATAGTTCCGACATGATGTGTGTGCCCTGTGGTACTTTTTTTAGATCTTTTGAGTAAAATCATGTGCTTCACTGAAACTTATTAAAAATATTTTCTTTTGTTCTCTAAGTGAAGAAAGTGACTGTTGACACTCCTGTGAGGAAAGGCTAAGAGAGTTGAGACTGTTCAGCCTGGAAAAGAGAAAGCTCCAAGGAGACTTTCCAGCAACGTTCCAGTACCTAAAGGGGCTACAAGTGGGCTGAAGAGGGACTTTTTACAAGAGCATGTGGTGATAGGATAAGAGGGAATGGCTTTAAACTAAATAAGTGAAGATGTAGAATACAAATTATGAAGAAATTCTTTACTGTGAGGTTTGTGAGGTGCTGGCACAGGCTGCCCAGAGTAGCTGTGGCTGCCCCATTCCTGGGAGGGTTCAAGGATGAGAAAATTACTATTGGAGGAACATACCTTATGATTAAATATCAAGACAGACACTAAGCCTCAGTAAGAAAAATTATTTTTGAAGAACAGCATATGCAGAACAACTTTCCTTTAAAAAACTTATGAGAGGAAAACACAAACAAAAACAAAAAGTCCCATCAGCAACCAGTTTCTTATTGAATGTAAACCTCCTAGATGGTTTTTGGGGTCAGGAAATTATGCTTTTTCATGCCACCTAAAACAGTAGTTAAAAATGCCATCAAAATAACATTGTATTTTATTTTGGAACATATGACATTTACTGGGTGTAGTGGGCTTATAAAGATAAGCATATTCTATAATTTACAGCACATGCACATATCTGCAGGCTTTATGTCTGAAAGCTGTGTTTGCCTGTGGCATGTTTGGGCAAACAGCAATTTCAGTATTCTTCTAGAACTGCAGCCAGGTATAGAGTTCTCCCTAATTTCTTTTCCTGTAGATAGTTAACAGTACATGAGAGCATGGGTGCCTGCTTAAAGAAAGCTCTGCTGGGAGTTGTTGATGTAAATTCTATATTGAGAGACATGAAGATATTTTTGTGGTATTTTAGTATTACATGTGCTTTGCAATTTGCGAGAATTTATTTATAAAGCAGTATTTGGCAGTTTGTTGTGGTCAGTAAAATAAAGTATGTGATATGACTTAAGCTGCAGAGTAGAAATTTTTGCTTGTGTTTTTGACCTCTCAGATTGTAATGGTTCTTGGCACTAAACAAAGTTCCAGGATAATTTTTCATTCAATAGAGATGGTGAAATTCTGGAAAAAAAAAATAAAAATTAAGGTAATCAAAAATGAGCTATCCAACTTTAATATTAAATTTTTTTTGTGCACCTCTTGGCTGGGAGGCAGTTTAGGTTACTATAGAAAGTAAAATCTTTAGACTGGAAGGAATTCCACAGTAGGAAAAGGGCACATGTTGATAAGCTCATATCACCCACAGAGTTTATAATGCAATTCACATGATTACATATCTGTATTATATGGATGATGATGACTACTAGAACTGTTGATATCAAGAAACAGCTGAGCACAAGGAGAGTGGTTCTGGAAGGAAAATGGAGACAATTGGAGAAAGAAGTGGGGAAGAAAGAAGAAGGGGAAAAAGCTACTCCAGTTGGAGAATATGTGCTAAGAAATATCCCAGGAAGCTGAAAAGATTTTCCTGTACACTGAATATGCATCACTTGATCTATGAACTTATTAGTGTTTGTAAACAAAACACAGTTCTAAGTGACTTTTTTCTTTAATATGAAGTGGTGAAGGAATATGTAAAACTGGCTTGGCAGGAAATAAACCCAGTATTTTTCTAGATGGTGCTCCTTGACATTGCTTTCTGTTATATGAAGGCCATGATAGGGGACTAGTGAGATCTCTGATATAGGAGAAAGCATATGACTATACTTAATCAGAGACCAGATTTTTTTTCCCCTTTTGCCGTGGAGGCGGGTTTGTGGGGCTAAGAGATGACTCAATATGAGTTACCAGCAAAGCTCAGTTTATTCACAGCACTCACACAATTATACTTTTTCTAAGAGTACGTGCACTAACATTATTGGTGTTCATTATACACAGACAATCACCTATTGGCCACAATTATGAACTACTGACTCTAGTCTCTGTACAAACTCGTGCAGGTGTCTTATCTTCTGCTCCTCCTGAGTTCTCTCAGTCTCTGCAAGTTGTTTATCTTCACGGCTACACAGCAGTCTGGCCAAGGTCAAATTCTTTTTGCCCTGTTAAGAAATCTACAGGCCTGGTGCAGTTTCCTACACTCTTTGTTTTGCATTGTCCAAACTATGTACAAATATGTGACATGTAATTCAGACAGGGGAAGTTTTGCAGGGGCAAAAATAGTTGCTTAGATTTGAACAGGAGGGAGCTGAATCAAAATTGTAACGTGTTATTTGGACAAGCTGGAAACCCCTAAGATTTGCAAGTAGATAATTTGAAAATGCATGGGGTGATAATTAAAGGCAAATTAGCAATTTGGAGACAGATTAGCAATCAGGTGTTCTGAATTTGCTCAGTACAGGAGAGCAGACAAATACCTTTCTGTTCAGAAAAAAGGTAACTGAAAGTGCCAGAGTACAGAAGTCTAACACAGGTAAAATCTAAAACCTTATTTGTGACATAGTGGCTGTCTGTTCTCTGACTGGTTCAACAGTCAGACTTCCATTCTTCTGTTGTTATGATATTTATTAATTTCATTCCATTATCACATTATTGTTGCACTTGACTGCATAAATCATGCACAGTTTGATATCTTTCATAATATCTCAACATTTTTCTCAGATTGTCTTTTTAACTAGGCACATTGATCAAGGAAAGCATGTTAAAATAGAACTGGCACTGCCACTGAGTATTCTTTCAAATAAATGCTTTTGCAGAGCTAGTTCACAAGCAGGAGCTCATCTTTATGTGATCAGCATAGGCATTGCTTATTTCCCCTCTCACTCTAAATTTTAGTAATTTGAAAATTTATACATACATTTGAGAATACACAATGCTAGTCGGTTGGCAAGTCTAGAAATGTTTTAAAAGTTGAGAAGAAGAACATCTGATTTACTGGAAGCTTTCTTGCTTTTTTCTCTCTTCTTGGTTTAAAAGTCAATGTTCTTTGGGTAGATGTTTTGTTGTCTCCAGTTACTTAGCAGTGGGGATCTGGGCTTACAGCCTCTCTCTCTCTCAGATGTAATATAAATATTTTCTGAGTTCTTCCAGTTTGCACTTTGGATCTGAAGGCTTCTTGGCTAAATCACTCAGCTAGTATCTTGGTCAGGAGTGACTGGAAAAAATTATACAAACTAGGCATAGCAGTTCACTTACAAGGAATTGCAGGCTATAAACCAAGATCTGCAGAACAATCCAATAGATTTTCTGTACAGAATAACCCAATCTATGGTAAATTACCCTTTCCATTAAATCCTTGGAATACTATCAGCCTAATAGCAATCCCTGTGTGCCAAATGTGGCTCAGGGATGAACAACAGAGGAACTGAAGTATGCCAGGCCCAAACTTGAAGATGTCTGAGAGAGTGTGCTCTTTAGATGACAGGTAGATCTCTGAAGTAAGCAAAAATATTTCAACACTTCTGATAGCATTAAATCCATACCTCTTGAAATCCTCTCATACAGCTTAATATATATATATAACAATATTGGCAGAATTTAGCACTTGCAGGTAACTTTATTCATGTTCATTGGTAATTTTGATCTTTTTCAGACTACAGTATTCCCTTTTTTTCATTTTTCATGGGGTTTTTTTCTATCTTCCTTTAAACATATCCTTGTTTTACTGCCAATACTTTTAGAAATGTGCTTTCTATTTTCCTAGGCCTATCAATACTCTTGCAGACTGATGTGTTTCCACATACATATACTTTAAGCACCTTCATGCCATATGCATTCTGTTTGTCCCACGAATGCATATTTCTGACCCCCATATATCAGGATTTTTCAATTTACAAAATGTTTTATTAGAAGTTGTCTGTTTTTCCTTGATTCTCTTCAAGTTGTATTCCACATTAAGCAAGCATTTTTTCTCTTGGGAAACTCTCACTTAGACAAATCTTGCCAGACCTGGATAATTTTCAGGCTTGTATTATCTATTACCTTGCAGTGAGCATAATAACTTTGCCAATTTCTTTAGAGCAACATGGCAGTTGATAGTTTTGAATTGTCACTTCGTTAAGTTATTGTACATTTTTAATAATTTTCACTTAAAAAATGGAGCTTCAAGAAGCTAAATTCTCCATTTTTAGAAAGGCTTCTACCTATTATGAATGTGATGCAGCTTATATTACCATGGATAATAAATAATAGTTGGAGGGGAAATAAAGATTACATTTTAACAACAAAAATTCAAAACTAAATGAAGGTAAATGAGCTTTCTTTGGGTGAAAATATTAACATGAATTATTACTGATTTTTTTTGGGGGGAGGGAATGTTCTTATATTTTGATTTTCTAGCATACTACAATGAAGTTTTCTACCTGTTTTGCATTTGTTTTGCCCAAGATGATACAATTTTGCTACAATTCTGTCATGAGATAGTACAGAGATGCTGTGAGGTGTAGAGCTTGGAGGCAATTTTTTCTGAGGCTCAGCATGCATGGGGGCAGTCACTGGCTCTTGTGTTTGTAGCACGCTGAAAACTTGCTATGCTGAAATAGGTATTCCTTCTAGTTTCTGCCTGATTTCTAGCAGGTATTAGCCTTGTAGAGATGCAAGGAATACAAATAGAGGAGAGGAAAAATCTTAGTGAAGAAATGGCATAGTATGAATCAGATTTTTTGCCTGCTCTAAAATCTTGAGAGTGAGAGAGGAAGAAAAGACTAAGATGAGGCAGTGACAGAACAACCTAACCCACCTTTACAGGCTGCCACCATTTATTTGTTAACTGAAATAAAGAATTCTGACCTGTTTTCCAACTATCAATTTAGCCCATTAAGTACCTGAGGACTGTCCATGAGAGCTGGCTGATAGTCAAGGATCATTTCCTCCAAGCTGAAGGAGGTGTGAAAAGGGAAAAGACCTGCACAGATGGAGAAGGAACTCCTGTCATTACTCAAACACAAGCAGGAAATACATGGGAGATTGAAGCAGGGTCAGACCACTTTGAATTAATATAGACGGGTTGTCATAGTAAGTAGAAATGAGACAAGGAAGGCCAAGGCCCATCCGGAATTAAATCTGGTCATGGATGCCAAAGACAACAAGAAGGGCTTATCAAAGGCATCAGTAACAAAAGGAAAGCTAAACAAAATGTGGGCCCTTTACTAAATGGGAGGAAGACCCTGGTAACAGAGGATGCAGAGAAAGCAGTTACTGAATGCCCTCTTTGCATTGGTCCTCACTGGTAAGACTCAGGAATGACTGATCCAGGAGACCAGGATAAAGAAATGTTGAAAGAGATTTTCCCTTGGTCAAGGAGAACTGAGTTAGAGAACACTTAGACAAACTTGACATTCACAAGTCTGTGGGCCCTGACAGACTACATTCCTGAGGGCTGTGCAGCTCTTCAGAATGACCTCAGCATAAACATTGAGCTTCATAATTGTGTTCAGCAGTAAAAAACTGAGCTGGTTATAAATGCAGAATGGAAAAATATAAACATTTTAATTTTAGAGGTTGTGATTTCACCTTGTCCTTTTATGGTGAAGCTGTTTTGAATTCCTGCTCTGTTAGTCTATGATTGGTCTTCTATATAGTAATACATCTGTTTGTGGGCTAAGCATTATTAGTCAAAATTATCTTGATTTCTCTGAAGTAGTTTAGCAAAGCTGCTGTAACTACTTTCTTGAATTGTTCTATAGCCATAACCTGCAGATCAGGGCAAGAAAAAGGATTTTTTCTAGCTTTGCTATCAAAGAAATCATATCATGTATCTGCTGTAGTAGGTATCACTTAGTAATTTACAAACTATTGCCACATCGTCGTTAGACTTGGGAGTGATTCTGTATACATGCCCAGTTCCAAAACAAATGGGACAAATTTGACAGTTCTTATTGTCAAGAGATTGCACTAATTTCATACCAATGGAGGGTCTTTTATTACTGTACAAAGGGAAATGTTTTTGTACCTAGATGACGACTGGGTTAACAGATGCAATTTAAATGTCATTTACAGCCACTAATAAGCTCATCTAAATTGCACTCATGTATATAAATTGTTTCTGTGTCTATGGGGAAAGTGCAGAAATCACAGGCAAAGCTGACTAAAAGGAAATTTTTTTCCCCTTAAGAAACTTTAGTGTTTAGTATCTCTTAACAAATCAGAATAAGAAGCCACTGCTTTATTGATAAAGGATGCAAAATTTAAAATAACACAGAAAAAAACAAATTACTATTTACAGAAGAGGATGGAAGAGCTGGAAGTGTCAAACTGCTTTGAGAAATGCTGTAGCTGCAGAATCTCCATTCCTAAGAGACAAAGAACAGATATAGAGTGAAGCCTGCCAGGGTCAAATGGAGTAACAAAAATGCCAGAAATAGATTTTCACACTTTCCCCCCTCCTCAGTTGCAAAAGTTAGTATATTTTTTTAATCTTTTTTGCTTGATGTTTTGGTTATTTGAATGGATGGTGAGGGAGAAGGCAGTGGGTGAGGGGGCAGGGTTGATGATGGTATTTGTTTTCTTTTTTAGTCAGTTGTGAAAGCCATTAAAGACCTTTACATATTTAGTATGAAGGACATTTTTTATGAACGAAAATGAATATCTGGAACCTTCTGAGAACAGAAATGTGCATCAGGGTTTGCTGCTGCTATTGCTGAATGTTCAGACAAGGGTCTAAAATGCTGTGCTCACCTTTTCAGAGCTGTTCTATGAAATGGCCTTCTCTATTCCTTTCTTCCCTCTCCATCCTTTTTATTGCTGGAGTGGAGGAATTATTCCACACTCCATAAGTTATCAGCTGATTCTTTGAAATCATGCTTGAGTAACTGGGGGGTATTATTTTTTTTTTTTTAGAAGAGTGGGAAACATTAAAATAATTTCTTAATATTTAGGATATTTGGATTTGTAGCATTTCATTATACGAGACAGCTGCCAAATTGCGCTCTGGCGAGTTTGCAATTAGTCCAGGATTTATGTGAAAAAAGGTAATTGTGCATGCAATGCATAATGCCCAAATACATATGGTGGGCCCATTCTTCTAAGCAGAATGATAGCTTCTCTGTACATAGAGAGTTAAGTAGCATTGTGGAGGTTTGGGTTGGCTTCCTGCCAAATACAGCTGTTGGCCACACAGATTCCCCCTCTCCCAAGAGAGAAGAAGAAAGTACCAAAAGACTATTGTAGTAAAAGTATATATATATACATATATATATATTCACATATATTACAATTATATACAATCAAACACTATGAATCTACAAAACAAGAACCCCAAACAACTCCAAAAGGGAAAAAGGGAGGAAAAGGGAAATGGGACAAAAATGAGTAAAAAAACATAACAAAACAGATACACACACTCGCAAACTCAGCAAAAAGCTCAATAAGTAACTAATACAATAAATTCTCACCAAAACTCCCCTCAAGAGAAGCAGTAGAAATCTCCACCTCTGTACAGCTGGGACACCAGCTTTTCAGATAGACCTCAGCTCATATAGATAAGAGCTAAGCTGACACACTGAGACCTGCTGTCCTTCCCAGCAGACGAAAGGAAGAAAGAGAGAGAAATCTTCCTCCTCGGTCTTATATACAGCTGATTACATGAAGGAATGGCGTGGAATACTTCCTTAGTTATGACCCTGTTACCAGGGAAGGCTTAGACCAAAACCAAGAAAACTAAACCACCAGAAGCATGAAAGCAGCAAGCTGTTGTAAACTCACAGAAGAGTTGTTGCTAGGTTATAAGAAATTGTGTGAATTGTTGGTTAAACCAATATTTACACCAATTTTACTACTGTTGAAGTCAGCAGCTGTTTGCCAAGTATAGTGGGCTTTTTTGTTTCTCCAAAACAGAAGGTTGAACTAACTTGAGGTTTCTTCTGGATGTCCTAGTTTTCTCCATCTTCAGAGGAAAACTTGAGGTGTGTGCAATCTTGCTCAACCTAACTTTATTTTGAAGCTACACACCTGCAATATGCTGTTTTAAAGTCAATTCACAAGCAATTCTATAGTGGGGTAGTCTTCTTTTTCAACATGCTTTATAGTGACAACAAATGTCACTAGTTGTCTTAAAAGTAGTGGTTTTTAAGTAACAACCTAAATACCTTTACCTTGTTTCAGGGTTTGACTGCATTATAAATCAGAGAGTGTTCAGGCTGGTTTATTTGTTGGATACATTTTCAGTAATAAACAGTGGGGCAGTTTTGCAGAAATGTGGGAGGCTGAGTGGATTAGGAAATGAAGTGAGAAAACCAGAGTATTTGAATTGTGGCACTTGGTCTTCTCTCTTACCTGTCAGAGCCCACAGTTTAAGGTCAAAAATAAGTTGCCAAACAAGTCATCCTCCTTTTTCAGTGCTGGCTGAAGCTTCCCTTCTGACTCATCAAATACATACTTGATATCTAGATTATCTCACAGTTTTGATAGTAACACTTAAGACCCACCTCCTTTTTGTATTAATAGGGACTTTTAAGATGCCATGACATTGTTGCTAAACTAGAAATGAGCACTTGAATTGAAAGTGGTGTGAGAACCTTTTTTCAATTTAAAGACATAGGTGATTGTGTTTTGGCCATGATGTTAATATTTTTTTTTTGTTCTTCCCTTTTACTAATAACTGAGAGCACAGAAGTAACAGTTTTCCATTGTAATATAAACCTATCTTTGCTAGAGAATCAGTTGAACATGAAGTACCCCTTAAACATACAAAAAGTGAAAATTCACTGTTGAACAATGAAAGATACAAGGTGTTATATATATTAACTTCTAGAGTCTGTGCTGACTTGTCAAGCTAATAGTAATTTGCTTGATTACTCAGAAGACCTAGCCATGTTGTACCAAAATATGTCATGCAAAATTTCAGCACAGCAAGATATCTGCAATATCTTACCATAAGTAGTTTGCAAGTGAATGTAGAAACCGTGCATTATATCATCTATTTTTCTTTTTTTTCTCATTTATTTTTCATTTTTTATGTATTCAGTTGTAGTACTGTGCCAAAAATTGCCTTCATGGCATATCAAATTTAGTCTTCCTATATGTAAGAGTATTCTGTTAGTAGTTCTGCACACCTCTTTAACGTACCTAAGATACAAGATCCACCTATAAGGACTTCAGAGTCTTTCTTAGGAGTAGGACTAAGATAAAGTAAAATGTCAAAGTTAATTAGCTGCTCTAGCTATTCATGCAGTGAGGAGACTCACATGAAGTTAATTAGCTGTTTTTATTGGTGCCCATTATTATAGAAAGAGTATAAATATATGCATTGAATAGTCTTGAGAAGTTGTGGATTAGAATGCTGTTTAGTCCAATAAAACTTCAACTGTTTGCTGCATCTTTCCAACATAATACCTTTTTTTAAACGCTAACATCTGTTTAGAAAAAAATCAAACTTACCTATGCTACTTATTAAATGAAGTACTAGAAAAAGAATGTAAGGCTCTTGTATGCATTTACTGAACCAGAGCTACAACATGAACAAAGAAACTCATGGATGAAAAAAGCTTTTCAGCAAAACCAAGCAATGGATAGAATTAGCCAATGTCTGGCCTCAGTTTCAAATCAAAAATTTAAAAAACATCCCTGAGGTTACATGATGATAGCAGTATGCTATCGTACAGTCAAAACAGAGAGTCTGGTCTATGAATATGCAGTAGACTTTAAGGTGCTTTACATAATTTTCTTTTTTTGATCATCAGGAATTAACCTGAAAAGTTCTAGTAACTGTTAGTATACCTGTAGTTTTATAGCATTCATTTATAACACAAAAATCTGCACATCTTAAAGAGCACTTCTGCTATGAATGAGTTGGCAGAATATTGTACCTCCTGTATAAACTGTGAAAATGCCTAATTCACCACCCTCTCCCCACCTTAAAGGTCTACAATTAGAATTAATTTTGAATTAGTGATTTTTGATTGCTTCACATGTAAGGTAAAGAATCTTGGTTTCCAGGCATCACTGTACCTGTGTTTTTTATGACTTTGTGATAATGTAGAATATACTTAATCTAGTTACTACTTGTAATTGAGGTGTTTGGTGAGAAGCAAAATATATACTTACTGAATTAAAAAATATTATCTATATGTACTGTATGGTAATACAGAGCATGTTAACACTTAGGTGAAGTTTAGAATGTAGTCTATTATATAAAAATAAATCAAAAAGTTGTGATTTCTGTCCAAAAGAATTCCCCCTGTAGCTAAAAGCTACAGGGGAAGGAGAGGAAAGAACAGCTATCTGAGGCTAACAGAATTAAATCAATTTGTTGAAGGTCAAAGTCTGCAGTCAGGGCAGGAATTGAACCTTAATCCACCTTTATCACTTTGTTGTTAGAGCACCTACTTTCTTAGTTCTAGATAGCTATTTCCTTAGATTATTTTGTATTATTTAATGGAATTCCTTGAAAATTTTTACTATTTGTTACTTTGAAAAGACTTTGAGAAACTTTGTTGAAGGCAATCTTGAATTACTGTTCAATGAAGTGTAGCAATGACCAACTGAACAGGCTATATCTAAATGTGCATGGCACATACAGTCCCATTTTCAGTGATTTGTACAGGGTAAATGAGTTGGAATAGATGACATCTGCAAATCTGCTGCAAGCTAAATTATTCTCTGAGACTCTTTTGGCTAATATTGAAAGTATTACTCAAAAAACCTGAGTAATCATGGCAGTAACTTTTTGGGGGGTTTGTTGTTGTTTTTTCATTTGTTTTTTTTGTGGTTTTTTTTTTTTTTTATTGTATATTTTTTTAATATTTAGATGGTTTACAAATGCCTGTATATCTTTGGGAGAAACTCCTGCACTGCACATGTATTGTACAAAATGAAGTTTGCATAATTGGTTGGCTAATTTATTCATTTTCCAATCTAATTTGAACTAGATTGTTTTATCATCTATGAATCTTTCTAAATTTGTTATGAAAGACCTGAAGATGCAACCATACCAGGGTAGTTTCAGAAAACAATTGACATTTCTTGCAAGAAGTTACATGGTTTGGAGGAAAATTTGAAGACTGGGTGGGAGCATGCTACACTTCCCTGTGGGAATTACCAACCATTCAGTTAAGAGTCAGACTCAATGATCCTTGTGGGTCCCTTCCAACTCAGAATATTCTGTGGTATCTGTGAATTTTCTTGGTACCTAGCTCAAAAGAAAGAGTGAACCAGTTAGGACTGTGCATTAGGAGAGTGAGAGAAGCATGGCATTCTTAGGTTTGAGGATATGACAGATATAGGTTTTCAAATCTTAAAGTTTCTTTTTTTATTATTTTTATTGTAAGCCTTGTCTTCTAAGCCTTTGCAGTATATCTGAGGAATGAATGGTGAGTTCTCACAGAAACTAGTAGGGGCAAATTTTGTGTGCTCACTCTGGAAATTCAGTTTATGATGACCACTCCAAGCCAGATTTAGGCCTTGTGACACTGAATGCTGAGTATCCTGACTGTGCTGCCTTTTGATGTCAGAATGGTGCTTTAGCACTATTTGGAAGTAGCTTCTTGAGAACCTGACATGACTAGAGGTTGTTGTGTATTTCTTCAGCTGCTAGGAGTTTACCTGACATGGAAGGACATGTAAATGCATGTTAAAATACTCTTGCAGTATCCGTGCTTAGCAAAATTCTTCATGCTATTCTGGTAAAAAGTTTAGCTCTTGGCTTCCAGCTCAGTAGGAAATTACTTTTGTGACTAAACAGGAATACAGACAGTCAATGAGTTAATTAACTTGGCTACTTCCATATTGACCCACCTTTCCAGTGTAATGTAAAGAAAGAATGACGGTACAAGATGTACTAAAAAATCCATAATATTGGTAGGAGTTGTTGAAGTTATCAATCATCTTCAAAAAAATATAAAAAAGGAAGTGCCTGTTGTGTTCCTGCTTATATACAGCATCACTTTGTTTGCATCAGAAAAGTGTTTGGTTTCTCAATTTCCACAGCACTCTGTACTTCTCCACTAGCAATAGAGTGATTAAGTTTAAAATCTCTGTTGACAGGAGGAGAGGTGCCAGCAAAACCTCAACTCTGGACATGAGGAGAACAGGCTGCTCAAGCTATTAATAAGTAAGGTCCCCTGGAAAAATGTTTTTGCAGGTTCTGGGGTCCATCAGTGCTGGTCACTTTCCAAACATCACCTCCTAAGGGCACAGGAGCAGAAACTTCCCAAATGTCAGAAGTCAAGCAGGTGAGGCAG
>JAWWTY010000156.1:4444516-4481935 GCA_035222235.1 Margarornis squamiger
GTGTGTGGGATCTGCTGCTCCAGCCGGATCCCTACAAATCTATGGGGCCTGATGGGATTCATCCCAGAATCCTCAAATTGCTACTGATGTCATTGCAAAACCTCTCAATGATTCTTGAGCAGTCTTGGGAAGCTGGGGAGTTCCCAGCTGACTGAAAGCTGGAGAATGGTGTCCCGATTTTCAAGAAGGGCAAGAAGGAGGACCCTGGAAACTACAGGCCTGTCAGTCTCACTTCGGTGCCCAGTAAAATTATGGAGAAGGTTATTCTGGGAGGTAGTGAAAGAGGCCTAAAAGACAACTCAGTCTTTGGTCACAGCCATCACGGCTTCAGCAGAGGAAAGTCCTGCTTATCAAATGTGATTTCCTTTTATGACAAGGTAAACCACCTAGCTGACCAAGGGAAGCCAGTTGATGTAATCTTTTTGGATTTCAGTACAGCTTTCAATACTCTCTCTCGTAGTGGTCACAGCACCAAGCCTGACAGAGTTCAAAAAGTGTTTGGACAATGCTCTCAGGCACATGATGTGATTCCTGGGGATGTACTGTGTGCAGGGCTAAGAGCTGGACTTGATGACCCTTGTGGGTCCCTTGCGACTCAGCATATTCTGTGATTCTGTGATTCTGTGATCTTGATTCATATACTTCTCCATGATTACAGTGTCTGAGAGAAGCCAGCTACTTGCTTCTTGCCCATTTTTCCATTTCTATCACAAAGCTGTGGATAAGTTTGCTGGCCTAAAAAAAACCCCTTCACACAGTGAATGTGAAACTGAGGGTCAAAGCTGAAACATATCTCACTGTCTGTAAGTCTGAGAGATTTTGAGAGTGTGCTAGACAGCTATGCTAATGAAAAGATTCCCTTATCTAAAGGATTTCACTGCATACCACTTGCTACCTTTATCATACCAATTAATTCAAAATCCAAGCATTAGAACTTGTTCCAGAAAGTTGTTATCCAGGTATCATAGGAATTTTCTGTCCCCCATTGTAGCAGCTCTGTGGTGTTCCCAGTTAATTTCTGGGAAGCTGAAGTCTCCCATAAGGGCAAGAGAAGTTGACTTGGAAGTTCCCCTTACTTCCTCAAAGATTAATTCATTGGCATATCATCATATTTGCAAAAAAAATCCAAAAGAAAACACAACCAAAAAAACAAAACAAAGCAAAACAAACAAAACAAAAAACAAACAAAAAACGCAAAAAACCAAACCCTAAACAAAAACCCATAATATTTATAGACAATATATATTATTTGCAAGTCTAAGTTGCATTATATGAAGGTTCCCAGTTAAATATCTTTGCAGTCATTCAAGCAGTCATTATCTCTCTAGTAACTGAAGATATGTTTCTGGAATACATGATCCTTGTTAGGGCAGCTATGTGACAGACAAAGAAAAAGAAAAGCAGGTTTGTCTTTTGTGGGGAGTAGAGAGGTAGCCGTTTTATTTCAACTAAAAATGAATCTTGCTGCTATTATGCCAATAGAAAGGACAATGCTAAATTACAGCTCTATTAAGTTTCTCTAAAATATTTTTCATTTTACTGAAGTCACTAATACATACATATAAATAAGGTTGGGGAAAACACAGGCCCTGATTCTTAAGGTCTTGACATAGATTATTGTGTGAAATTATGTTAGATATCTCTGCTTACATAGAGAATAGGATGGAATACTTCCTTAGTTATGACCTGGTTGCCAGGAAAAGGCCTAAACCAAACCACTATACCAGTACTTTTCTCTTAGTGACCACAACTATGAAAGCTTTGATGTCAGTCACTGCTCACAAGTTGGATCCTCTGTACATGGGATTTATGATCTTTTATTATCTTTTACTATTGTTTTTAAAACATAGGCAGGCTTGGTAGTGAAAACATCTTTAAGGAAAAGGATTGGGGGAGCTGGGAAGCCTGATCCTACATGTCCTCAGGGGCCCTCAATTCTTAGATTATAGTTGAAACAAAGTTCTGTAAAAATTTCCAGGCACTTCTGTCTTCTGACAGTTGATACTGAGAAAATTCTGATGCTGAGAATCTGTCCAGTGTATAGCTGATTTGTATGCAAGACAAGTCCTGAACATAATAGAGCCTAAATTGAAAAATAAAAAAAGGGAGCAGTGGAACTACCATGTGCAATCAGCACCGAGAGAAGTATGTGTCAATAAAATGGTGTGGAGGTTTGGGTTGGCTCCCTGCCAAACACAGCTGTTGGCTGCACAGATTCCACCCTCCAGAGAGAGAAAAAAAGGTACCAAAAGAAAATTGCAGAAAAAAATATATATATTCACATATTTTACAGTTATATACAATTTAACACTATGAATATATGGAACAAAAATCCCAAACAACCCCAAAAGGGAAAAAGGGGGGAAAGGGAAAGGGAAGAGTGACAAAAATCAGGTACAAACAAAACAAAACAGACGCACACACTCAAAAACTCAGGGAAATAGCTCGATAAAGTAACTAACACAATATACTCTCACCAAACTCCCCTCAAGAGAAGCAGTTCCTTCACCTCTGTACAGCTGGGACAACAGTTCTCAGATAGGCCTCAGCTCATATAAATAAGAGCTAAGCCAACACACTGAGACCTCCTGTCCTTCAAGCACATGAAGGGAAGAGAGGTAGGAAAACTTCCCTCCTCTTATATGCACCTGATTATGTGAAGGAATGGTGTGGAATGCTTCCTTAGTTATGACCCTGTTACCAGGGAAGACCTAGACCAAAACCAAGAGAACTAAAGCACCACAAACAGGACTACAAGAGCAGCTTTATCTCCAAATTGTATTGTGGAGGATATCAAATAGGACATAAGGATACATTGGTATGGAAAGAAGGAAGAACCATAGAAGAAATTAATCTTGCAGAATCATGTTTTCTATGACAGAAATGCATTCAAATAACACAAGACATAAGCATTTACCAGTGAATGTGAGAAGAGCTATATATTGTAAAGGTTGCTGTAGATCTATATAGCTCAGGATCAGTCTGCCTATGGTAGCTGTATATTCTTATTTTGAATAATATCATAGACTCAATTCTGTTTGCCATTAAAACATAAAACTGGAATGTTTCTCCTTTTTGACCACAGTTCAAGTCACTAAAGTAGCCTGGAGGTTACTGTGTTGGGATACAACAGAATTTTTGAATGCAAAGGCCTAATTGACCAGAAACAAATTTCAGTTATGATTAAAACATGTTTTGCCCTTTACTCTTGATCAGTATATTGCCATGCTCTGAGGTTTCAAGTTGAGCTAAGCAAGTAATAAATTAAAAATATATGTGTGTGTAATTAAAAAAAAAATAAAATTAAAAAAAATCAAATAGATACCAAAAATAACAAGTAAAGAGGACTTAAAAATATTGCAGACTCAGAAGACTCAAAGGGAGAGTAAAAATAGTAAAAATACACAAAGCAAAGGAGAAAGATGAAAGGAAGATATTTCAGAAAAGGTTATGGTAAAATATAAGAAATTTATAAGAAATAAAAAGTCAGTGATAGAGACAGCCAAGCATCTGTTTCATAGCAGTAGCAGTTTGTTGACAAAAGAAATTGGATTGCTAAGAAATTAAATTAATTCTGTTTCAGTGCTTGTAAAGGACAGAGTGAAATGCCAGAACCAGTCATAAATTTCCCCGGAGTGAAGAATAGTAGTGAATAAAACACTGGTTGTGCTGAAAGAAGTGCTCCAGAAATTAGAAACTCTGCACCTGAGAGAAGGTTAGATTGCAGAGCTAAAGCTTGTGAGCCTACCTCAGAGCTGTGCACAGCACAGCTGAGGGAACCTTTGCCCCTTTCTTGAGAATTTTTATTTTTCTCTCCCCTGGAGGAAATGTCACTGTGATAATCGAGAGGAAGTTCTGCAGGGTCCCCTGTCTCTCTTCAAGCAGTGAGGAACACTTTTATCTTTACCTGTTTTTAAAGTTTTATATGAGGTTGTTATGATTTTTTTTTTTCTAGTACTGTAGTTGTGACTGATATGATATTGCTGTAAATATGCCACACTTGGTGGGTGCTTCGGACTTAGTGGTCTTGATGGCAGTTAGAGAACAGAGTGATGTCTTCAAGGAAGTATAAGAAATGTGGCATGCTCTGAGAAATAGGCACGTTGAACAACTAAGTGCGGAGTGTGAGTGTGTCTTGAATACAGAACAGGAAAGCTTGAAGCAAAGTGAAGTAGAAATTCAGATGGGGAGGAAATATGTTGACAAGTTAGGGAAGGGTGAAAATGTTTGACAAGGTGAATGATTCCCTTGAGAGAGAGGAAACTGTGGGAACAGATGGAACATGGAACACTTTGGGAACATGTTGCAGGCAGCCCACTGAAGCTCAGAGACAGGCTCTTTATTTCCATTGGTTTTCACCCTTGTTCTTGAAGAACTAAGTTAGAGCTGCTCTGGTTTGGGAGAGATCCTGGTGGTCTGAAGCTGTTCATCAGCAGCCTTCCAAGTCTTCTGCTTTCCATGACTGGCTGTGGAGAAGTGCTTGCAGCATTAGCTTTAAAAGCAGTGCACTGCCAACTGTGGTGTAGAGGACTTAGCAAAGGACTTAAATACACTCATCAGCATTAGTTTTATGAATTAGGCCATCTAATTCATCTTCTGTTCTTTTCTGTAAAGCAGATTTTGTAAGTTATTGGTGAAAGAAAATGTAAAATACATTATTTTTTTTCCCCATGAGTGACAATATATAAAACTACTAATAAAACTTGTGATCAAATATGATAGCTTTGAAAAAGTGTTCATAGTTTTGTCCCTGGAGAAGATGCAGCTTCATCTAAAGAAGTTTATCCATGCTTTGAGAAGACTTTTAGAGCCTGCATTCAGGAGTTTCCAAAATTTCTCTTCCAAAATTTCGATTTACAATCTGCTGTATAGGGAATTAAAAATCTCCATACATCTTTCAGACAGTGTGGAATTATCAGATGGATCCTGATACCTGATAACTTTTTTCAATTAAGGTATTCACACCAGAAACATATTTGGCTTTTTGGGGGTGTGAGTGTGTGGTTGGGAGGGAAAAGGAGGTGTTACTTGCTGTTTTTTAGAAAGAGACAGCTGAATTCTTCACAACATTGGAAGTGTAAGCTATGGCCACAGAATATGAATTAAAACATATTAAAATGGATGGGCCTCCATTATAAGTTTTTTGATAGCGGAAATGGACCAAGCAGCCACATGGCATTGTTAAACACGTCAACAGTAACACTAGACAGTTGTGTGTAGTGTGCATCATTAGTCTGTGCATCATCATAAATCAGCAAATTGAAGAAGTTGTGTGTTTTCATCCCATTAGGATCACAATGTGTGAATTATATGTGTATTATATATATATATATATATATATATATATAATGTGTGTACATATCTATGTTAAAACTCCCATTTTTAGCAACAGGAATAGCATCAAGTTTTGATTAAACACCCTGGGCAATGTTCATTCTTATTGCATATTATTTTGTTAGGTAATAAAAACACTGCTCTTTAGTGAGTGAAATCTGACCTCAAGCTGGAAAACTGAGCCTTGGAAACACAGGATTCTGCTTTGCTAATGCTGAACTGCTTTTTCAAAAAAATGTTGAAGTTTAATCTTTTGACTCCTGGAAAGTAGAGAACTCTGTGCCACTCACCCAGAGGTGTTTATACTCGATGAAGGGCTAGGAACACTCTAGAAAATGAAACACCTTGCCCTGAGTCAGTCTACTGTGTGTTAAATGAGTTATCCTCTGTAGATGCATAATTTCATTGGCTATATTAATTACAGGGAGGGTTTAAAGTCTCTTTTAGGTGCTTATAATATAGGTGTCTCCATTGAGGTAAGATGAGTTTCTCAATAATAACTTTGGAATAAGAGAAACAGAACAGACCTTGCCATTATAACTGAGGCTTTCCTAATGGCTACCTCACTTCATACTGGTAGTCTGATGATTGCTTAATAGATAAGGAGGACTGCACCGCATAAGGAAAAGCAAACAGGTATTTTTTTTCTTTATTATCAGTTGCACTAAAAATTAATTTGTCCTCTCATTCTTGAAGAAGTTTTTTTTCTTCCTCCACTGTTTTGTCTTTTTATTTTTTTTTCATCTGCATTGGTTTTCCTCCCTCACAGTTCTTTTCTGCCTCTCTCCTTCCTTTTGCTTCCTGGCTGGAACATCCAAATCGGTGTTTTAATCAGTGAAGACCTGCAAAGTAAAACAGGCTTCCATCTGCAAAATTACAGATGCACATGAGTGCATGTGCTATGAAGGAAAATGCTAAGTAGACTGTGGATACTGTTTCAGGCACTGTTTAAATAACGTGAGTACGTGTGCAGCTAATAAATGCTTGGGTGTCCTTCTGGGCATCAAGAGGAGAAGGAGTTCATTGTGCAGTGTTTCTTTCCCAAGAACAGCTGGAAGATCACAGTATTTGATATTTCAATTTTCACATCACAGATGCATAAAAACTCTTACATTGGTGTTATGTTATTTTGGACATTATTTTCTATGGAGAAAGATTTATTCTATCTCTGTTTTTGTGATACATTTTCTATTTTCGGTTCTAGCAACTAAGTTTGTAGCTTCAGTTTTCTTCACACAGCATTGTTTGGGGAACTGCTGCTCTGACACATACTAATGTCTTTCAAACAGTCGAATCATTCTGCAGTCTGAAAAAGTTTGAGCTTCACAAGTCTGCCAGCATTAGCAGAGTGCTGTGGGCTCCTTTTCCAAGGAATTGTCACACTGTATGTCACTCACAGCTCTCACATATGAGGCAACTTCCCACATGATCGTCTCCTTAGAGAGAGCTTCCAGTTGGCAGCACCAGGCCCTTAGCACCAGAGACTCCAATGAAAGAAAGAGGGCAGTGAAACATTTGCCAAAAGTTGTAAAAAAAAGAAACCATACCTGAACTGAACAGTAAAGCTATGCTTGGGTAATGAATTAACTGTTTCATTCAAACGTAAAGTGTGTTGCCTTACACTATTATTGAAGTTGATCGGTGCTACTTAACTCGTGTGAAATGAAGTAGGGTATATATCAACAGAAACAGAAAGACTGGGAGGATGGCCATAATTTTGCAGAGTTGTATGTTATATTTGATATTCAACCAGGATACACACTTGAAGGGGCTGAGTAATGAAAAAGAAGAAATGTCTTCAACAGTGGCCAAAATCTGTGCTATTGTGTTATAAACATTTCATCAGTGGAAAAAGAACTGGTCCACCCAGTTCTGTATATTCATAGTGTTTAATTGTATAGAACTGTAATATATGTAAATTTATATATATGTATATATGTAAATTTACATATATGTGTGTGTGTATATATATATATACATATACTTTTACTACAATTTTCTTTTGGAATTTTTTTTTTCTTCTCTCTCGGGAGGGGCGAGTCTGTGGCCAGCAGCTGGGTTTGGCAGGGAGCCAACCCAAACCTCCACAACTGTGCTGGAACTTCATATGCATAACAGCTCCTTCTTGGATCTGCTTGAAGAACAAGCCTTGATTAATTAATTTGATTTTTTTAAAAATTATTTAATAAGTGGTTCTTCCCCTCTACACTCTAGCCTTAATAGTCACTGGTCTTAGTTATCCTTTGGTGTTTTGTGATCTGATAACACTGAGTGAGTACAAAAGAAAACTTTGCAGAAACCATGCATGAAAATTATCAGCTGTTTCTAGATAGTCCTTAGGAGGACTGTTTTCCCCCCAGATTACTTTCAGTAACAAAGAGGGTTATTTTTTGTTTCCCACAATTTGTTTTCCTATTATAATTACTTAAATAAGCTAAACATTTCAAAATAAGCAGAGCCAAGCTGTCTAGTATGAATTGGTTGTCTTTCAAAGGACTTGAAATATGACATCTCTATTTTGTTGATGCTTTTGATAAAATTATACTTATGCTACCAGATTATGTCTGGAAGATGATTTGGTTTAAAAAAAAAAAAAAAAAAAAAAAGAAAAGAAAAAGCTTCCAAGGGTGTCATTGTGTTGTGATAAATTCACTGTGAGAAGGATAACTTATTGGGTAAAAGTCAGACATTTTAATGTCATTATGGCAGTGGGGATTTTGCCTCTGTATGAAGATTTAAAGGAATAATGTCTTCTGGGAGTCAATTTGTGCTTAGAGTGTTCTCAGCTTCTGCACGTGGATGTTTCCAAAAGTACGTCTTTGGTGTTTATAGCATGTAAGATTCTAAATATGAATATAGTTAATGTCAAATTCTGATGATTATTGAGTAAAGTGCCAGACTGGCTGAGATCTAGATTTACGTGGTCTAATTTTAAGTTAGACCTTGCTGTTTTCATTTCTTTCTAACTAATTGGATCTCTATCTATTAAAGAACTGCAGTTAATAATTGGAATTAGGCCTGTTGATTTTTGCAAGTAAGTTCTGAACTACTGCAAGCAATTCTGAGAACATCAGTTAAATTAGAAAGCTTTCTTCAACTAGAATTTGTAGTAATACTATTCAAAATGAAACTTTATCATTATGCATGTGGTTGTTTGAGTGGCTTGCTTAGTTGTATGTCTCAAGCTCTTCCACTGTCAGTAAATTCTATGAACTGTGCAATAGAGAAGGATTACATTGTTGTTCACCCCACATAGTAAAATAATGGTATCTTAGAGTTATGTGCTGCCTTACAGCATCTCTCTGTTTCAGTCTTTTCTCAGCAGGCTTATCCCAAGGGGGCTAGAACTAGGAATACCACTATGCTTAGGAGGCACTGTTTGGTTAATGAACACCTATTCTGAGCTATGCATTAGACTTCCTGCCATTGAGACTGAGTTAATTAGCTAAATGCAAAGGCTCTCCTATCAGTACACAGACAGATTGTGATATTTTGAAAAAGAAAATATGATTAAAATAGTGTTAAACATTTTCGAATGATTAGTGCAAGTATGGCAGATTGTTCAGGGTGCTATTCTTTGAGGACATTTCATTCCACACAGCTCTGCTGATTTGCATAGATTATATAAGACGACTCAGATGCAGTATAGTGTTTGATGTATTTGAAGCATGTCCTAGAAGGCTGGTGAAAAAAATAGGGTGTATTTGAAATTCATGGGAGTTTCCCAAAGGAGGAACCAAATCTTAAGTCTTAAGCTAAGGACAGACAGGTGACTGTGAGAGTGAGTACTTAGCATTGTGGTTTTCAATATTGTCAGTAGAGTGCAGGAAATCAAAATCCATGCTACCTGGTAACTTTATGAAAATGATCAGGGCTGCTTTGACATTAGTCAATTTGCTAACTCAATCTATGAACCTAGTCCCTGGTTCTTTTAATTAGGGCAGAGTAAAGCAACATATTCTCTGTTAACCTCTCTCTTCACTTTCATGTTGAGAGCAGAAGTTAATTTTCTTTCCAAAGCACGAGTGAAAATGTACAGGAACTCTGAAGTGCCCCAGCATTTCTAGAGGCATCTTATGGAATTCTGGTGGTAAACCAAGAATATTTCAGCTAAAATTCACACTAAACTGATTTCTAGGTGTTCACAAGGGTGTGTACATTATGTTAGCCTTTATCTGCTAGAAGGAGTCACCTTGACTCTGGAGTTTTGGTTCTGTTATACATACATACATTACTATTGAAGAATATTTATCTTACTGCAGCTCATGCATTGCTCACTATTCCCTCTGTCATATTTTATTTTTCTAATATATCTGTTTTGATGACCATCAATCAAAATGACACAGAAATTTCAAGCACACCCAGTATTAATAGTTGCTAAAATTCGTGCAAAACATGAATATTTCTCTTTACTCACAGTATTTTTCTTTGTGAATGGTGATATGCCAGAAATTTGAATAATGCTTCTGGTAAGCTTACAATTTATTACTGCAGTTGATCACTTTTCTGAAATGAAAGACTTTGAAATCACTATCATTGGAATTGAGAGTGAAGCATTTGCTGCTTTCCTCTTCATTAGACTGAAAAAGCTAATCTCCTTTTAATGACTCATCTCCTTGGTTTGATCTCTCTTTGAAGCTGGAAGAAAGCTAAGCTGATTTTTGAGGTGTTATCCACCATGCAACATAACTATGTTACAAAAATAGTTTGGTTCTTTGCTGTACTAAATATGACTAGAAGATCAGGGAACTTCCATTTCAGCTTTTTTTCATATTACTTTTATTGAAGTGCTGAACATATATGTTCTAGAAATATTTTAATAGTGTCTACAACAGTTAAGAAACATGTGGGTGAAGGGTAAGCAGTGAGGCATTAAAAATCAATGTTCAGTTCTCTGTTATGAATAATAAAAAGGCCTAGTGAAACCAGCAATGATCTGGACTGGTAAAATATTACACCTCACATAAATGTTTTCCTACTTGTAAATATGCCCCGATAAGGTCTTGCATCTTCAATATTGGGGGATTTGAGGGGCTTCGTTGTTTTTTGTTTGTTTGTTTTCTTGTTTGTTTGTTTTCTTTAACTCCAGTGTATTCATAATTAAAGAATAACATTGCTTATAATCTGAGAAGTTTCTGATTTAATAATTCCATTTTTATAGAGGAAGTATTTTCTCAGCCTGATGAATGTCTCTATTCAGTCTGTCCAGACCTCTTCTCCTCAATTGCTTCTTACCCAAAAATGTGTGCTTGCTTTTTTGCATGATTTTTAGGCTAGACGCTGAGAGCCCTGTCTCAATGTATGCACTGTGCATCTCAATAGGTTGCTCAAGGCTAAATTCAAAAAGAATTAAGAAACTCATGTCAAACCTTCATAAAATGTTTCCCTGTCTTGTCCTCTAGTGTACAGGAACACTCTAATAGTATTCAGCATCCTATAAAACAGAGAGTGCTAAGTGGTGGAAAATAGGCTTCTGAGGTGTGGAAGAGTTTCAACAGTGACACTGCCTGATCGAAGACTCTTACCTGTAACTTACTTCACAAGTTTGGAGGGGAAGGAACAACACTATACTGTTTGCCATTCTATAATAAAAATTTTGTCTGGCTCATTTCCATAGCGAAGCTGAGAAATTTCTTGAATGAATAGGGGAGCATCTTTGCAAGCTGAAGAATTAGAAAATATTTTATACCTTTCTGCTATTTAATTTTGTATAGAATGCAATTTTTTTCAGTACATGAGTCTCCTGAACTAGAACTTCAAGGAATATACCTTTTTTTTCTTTTTAGTTACTACTTGTTATTTTAGGTGTGGCTGCCTCTTTTAGGACTATGGCAAATACAGAAGAGTGGGTAAAATGTGCTTACCTACATGCAATAGATATACACCAGGACTGATCATCAGAATTTGGAGTCTTGCCTATACTGGATTTTGCAGTTATCTAAATGAAAAAATTCTTAACTGGCATCTCTTTACCCTGCTGTTCCATCAGTTATTCGATACTCTGAAGAAATCCAACCCAACCGTAACCTTAAAACATTTTGGCAGAAATTTTGAAACCTTATCATTATGATAAGGCTAACTACGTAGTGCTGATAGCTGCTCTTGGTGACCACAGTAACTGCCAGGGCGTCCAGGCAAGGTGGTTTCTATTTTCCAGGTCTCTCTTTGTGTGAGGAAAGATGACATGAATAATGAACTGAATTTCACTTTTCCTCCCTTTTTTTTGTAGCATGGGCTTTGATCTGCTGTAGTTAAGAGTGTAAGGAGTCTGTGACACATTAACTTCTAAATTCACAAATACTTAAGGTGAACAACAATATAGCTCTCTTTCTCTTTTAAAAGAGAAGACATATGCAAAACCCTGTAGTTTTTTGCGTCACTCTTATGACATATGAGGGAAATAAATAATTTGGATGGGATGCTGAATTAATTTCCTATTAAAAATCTTAATCACAAATAATTTATACTGTTCTCGCTGTTAGACAAGTGGGAGAAAATCTTCCATTTGTCAGGCTCATGCTGTATTTGCCATCTTGGGTAATAATTTCATACTGTTCCTAGCACATGGGTAACCATGACAGTTGCTCGCCAGTCTTTATACATTTGACATTATATTGAGTCTGTTCCCCTCAAGTATCAATTTGCACTCGGAAACCTAGCTACATTTTATTTTCATTTGCCTTTGACGCAGTACGTTGCTAATGAAAACCAGATCATTAGTTGGATTTATGGAACAATAGCTCTATTTCTTACGGCCAGAAAATAAATCTTTTCACTTACTCTTTTGAAACTGGTTCTCTTTGATGAATTTGAGTATGCTCAACTAAAACAAACAATGGAGAGGACTGGCCATCAGGCTTCTGGTTTTACTTTGGAGTTTGTTACTGAAGTAGTTAAAACAGACTGATACCTGAGAAAGCATTTCAATATTCTGAATTCTGAATGTTCTATTTTTTTTTAATTTTTGAAAATTGAATTTCAATATTCTGAATTCTGAATTTTCTATTTTTTTTTAGTTTTTGAAAATTGAATTTCAATATTCTGAATTCTTAAATTCAAAATAGAATTTCAGAATTGTAAACAACTCCTAGTACAGCAGATATTTAAGTAAAATTCCATGACAGTAGCTTTCTCTAAAAGAATGATTCCTGCATCTATATTTATTTTAAATGAGTTTAAGGTCTTGTCCAAAGCTCCAAAAAAAAAAAAGATGATTATACCCATCTGTAGTCAGTTCTTAGCACAGCATGAGTAATAAACCAAGATTTGTTACTCTTACTAACAAAGTATAATGGCATATATAATCAACTTTTGCTAGCTAAGCTAGGAGTAACTATTTAGTACGACCTTCAATTAATTTGAGCCAAGAAATGGAAAGCCTTTAACTGTAAGAGTGAAAATACAGTATTTTTAAAGAGCTTTGCATGTCTAACGTATTTATGTGGATTATTTCTATCCAACATCTTTGAAGTTGTTCACCATTAATATTTGACCTCTCTTTAAGTGTTCACAGCACTAAATAAATTGACTACAGTCTATGTTTAAGAAAAATCTGCAAACGATTTTCTCCCATGTTTCGGTATAGATGTATTATCATTAGAATGCACATTACTCATCTAAAAAAAAACAACCAGCCAACCAACCAAAACCCAAAAAGCCTCCAACTCTTCAAGATCAAGGTCATTTATCTGCATATGAGGGGGGAAAGGATGTTTTTTATGCCTTTAGTCAAGCAGCTTGAATACAATCAAGTCTGACAAAGAATAGCATTGAAGATTAAGTGCTCAGTTCCTAATTATAGAAGTTTGCCCCTATATTCGAGTGGAATGCGATGCTGATATTTTTGGTCTGTGTTTGGCCCAGCCACCTGCGAGGAGTCACTCTCTTCATGTCAAGTTATGGGAAAACAGGCCGATAAAGACGGTCTCTGGCCTTGAAGGAGGCATTTCTGTGTAAACTAAAATTAATTGGTCTCTCATGATTGGCTGATGGCCCTTCAAGGGCACTTGAAGTAGAAGGAGAGGAGGATGAAGTAAACCCCCAGACCCAGTTAATGAAGACCCTTTGAAATGTACTGCACAAGTGCAGAGAGACCTGTGCAAGTGCAGAGAAGTACCAGTTGTATAACAGGAGGGAGGTGCCAGGGGCTCCTACCTGGGTGGCCCTGACCACACGCTCAGGTAGATGTCATCTGGCCAATTAGATAAAAGGGCAGGTGGCTCGTGCTCTGGGCTCACTTGCTTCACGTGACAGGAAAACTTTGCCTTTGGTGGGGACACCCGCCTTCACCTGTGAGCCTGCTGACCCTTGAGGATGCAGCCACTGCTCTGGGGATTTGGGGTATTCCAGGGGTCGGTAAGACAACTCCATGGGAAACACCCGGGCAATTTGGGTGTTTACACCTGGGGGCTTATTTTCCCTTTTTTCTCTCTCTCAAGGGTTTTTTCCTGTTTACTTGGCCACTTTCAGTAATAAAACTACTGTTTGGGTTAAGCTTTCAGTGGTGTCTCAGTTTCAGTTTCCACATCCCTTCAGACCCCTATTTTCCCTAGAACAGCCCCCAAAAGGCAGATTTTCCTTTTGTGCTACCTGCATTTACTGCGGAACCTTTGTCTTCACAGTAATGTAATTTTACCTGTGTATATCTGCATATTTAGGGTTGCAATTGCTGCAGCCTCTTCTTAGCCACTACTGCCATGTCCTAATGGTCTGGCTGTGTGTAGACTGTGCCCAAGTCAGTTGAGGGCCCCCACAGGCTGGCCTGAGTTGGGAAAGCTTGTTACACATCCTGTACATTTGAGGTGTTTGTAGGCTGAAACTGTTCTGTGACAGTCTTTATAGGATATTCACATCAGAGCAGTAGTGCTGGTAAGCGTGAAAGCCTCCTAATTGTTCAATTGATTCTGTAAAGAATGACAGTGGGATGTAACACTATCATAGCTGCGGACTACCTGCACTGGAGTCAGTCAAGTGGGAGATGTTCTTCCATGCAAACATGATAAGAACCCTTGAGATGAAACCAAGCAGTAGGCCTCTGTATTTCACTCCCATTCCCCAAAAAGAGGCAGAGCAGTAATAAGATTAAAAAATAATTCCTCAAATTGCAAAATTTCAGAAGTTTTCTTAAGATCATTCAGCACTGTCAGGCATAATTTACTGCCTTGATGCACCAGTGTCTTCCCCTCCATTCCACACTGTATGTCTGCACATAAAAGGAAGATGAAACAAGTATTAGCTGTGTATGCAAGACTATGAGGTGCCTGGTAGCCTGGAAACACTGGTGGTTTTTTTTCTGGAAGAGAAAATTATAAGCTAACTGCTCTTTTTATGGCGTTTTTACTATGTTATCATAAGTATCCATGGTAACATGATTGTTCTTTCAATGCTGGTACACAGCATCAAAATAACAATAACTACTAATTTAAAATAATCTGGGTGAATAGAACTTGCTGCCAGTTGTGCTGAATAAAGATGTTGGGACAGAGGAAGAAGATTCAGGAATAAATTATTTTATTCCTTTTTTGCTATGTATGTTGTCTTTTTTCTTTTCTCTCTCAGCCCTCTCAGTTTGCTATTGAAGGATGTAACCAATAAGGTAGTTTGTTAATTTTATTTGTATGCCATGTGGATGTCTTATTAGGGGACAATAATAATTTTAAAAAGTCTTTCATTTATTTCAAATAGTGAATTTCTGGCTTTGATGGAATCCAAAATTGCTCCTCAATAAACAGCTGAATGCAATGACACAGCAGGTTAAACTATGTAAATTTTTATTTTATGCTTGTGATTTATAGTGTAGATTCTGGATGCCTTTCATTTGACCAGACAAGCACACAGGTGACCAAAACTCTTTCTGGTAATGACCACACTTCATTCACTTGCAGACAAGTTTATTTGATCAGGGTTTTTTTGTTTTGCATAGCAAGATGACTCTTGTTTAAATGTTATACTTTCATATGGTTTGCCATCAAATGAGCTTCACTTGTGTCAAGGTAGGGAATACCTAAACACTGAAAGCATCTTTCACCAATGCTAATTTATTTAATTAATGATTAAGGTCAGGTGAATACAAACACAGGCTAAGGGTATTTATTTCTCTGAAGAGCATATTGGTTGCTTTAGGTTTTTAGAGATGGTGTTAATGTTTCAAAGCCCTATTTTGGAAGCTATTTCTGCTGTTACCTTCAAGTTGATGTGAGGTGATTGAATACCTGATTGAAATAGTAGCTTGTGTGTTCCTGCTTTGCAGAAATGACACCTGGCTGGGTGTAGTGACAGGCTGCTCTGCGGCTTGACACCTACTTAGGAACAGCTCCTCTCTCTGTATCACCTGTCTTGTTTATATTCGCGTCACATAAAGGCACCAACTGCACAACACTGGCGGTGTTTTCATTGCAGGTTTCCATTTATTTATTTATTTATTTATTCATTTATGTCCTTGCAGGCAGCATTTCTCGGCCGTGCCCCGCGGTCCCCTCGGAGCGAGGCGCTCGGCACGACGCTGTAATCCCTCCCCGCCCGCCGGGCGGGCCCTGAGCTGCCTCGGGATATTGTTCTCGGAGCTCAAATCCCGCTCGTCGCTCCTTCCTTACGCTGGGTGCCGGCCTCTCTGCGGTGCCGGGGTGGGACCGGGCAGCATCCTCGGCGGGCGAGGCGAGGGAGGAGGAAACGGGGCCGGAGTGGGTCTGAAGGGCCGTGTGAGGAACGCAACAAACGGAGGAGCGCCGGTATGAAATTCATCTCTGCTTATTACTTGCTGCCTCTCTTTCCTGCGCTGGTCTTCGGTGCTAGGTGAGTACTGAGAGCTGTATTCCATAGAGTGCTCCTGCTTTGTTTGCGTTTTCAGATTCAGTCCTTTGAAGAGAAATAACAGATTTCTGCTTTTACTGGGGTATTTAGACCAGAGATCATCTGTTTCTTATCTGTCCCACTGCCCTCTTCACCGCCTGAAAGATACTGAGTGTTCTCTTAGTGGTTTTAGTATTTTATTTATTATTTTTTTTATGCTAAGAAGGAAATTCTCCCATATAACTTGACCCACAGCTGAAATTGAGAACGTGCTAATGTTTTTCCATATAGAGTGCAAAAAAATTAGAAACACTTGAACAATCTTATCTCAGTTTAGGATTCTATATCTGAATGTAGACCTGGGGCTTCTTGGATTTTTTGTGGTGTATTTTTGTTTGGTTATTTTTTTACTGTGAAATGTAGTTGAGGTGTTGTAGTGTTATCTCAATGCCAGTAAATGTGTAAAAAGTTGCTGCAATAGATAATTCCTTTCTGTGCAAGTCTAATAAAAACAAGAAGATATGAACAAAATCTATTGCAGCTGAAAAAAATAAAACCTGATTTGGCCATGCAGAGTTCTGATAAGGCAATGTGTTCTGCTCAGCTGCTGATAGATGGTATATTGTCCTTGTAGCTACAATATGTTCAGCAAAGAAAAGATAAAGATGAGACACTCTATCCCATTGTCTTGCTGTACACATATGGGAAGTTAATGCTGGGTGCAGGGCGGATCTATTATGACACTGCTCTCAGAAGTTCTCAACTTCCAGTTCCTTATAAGTAAATTGAGCCCAAATTTTGACTGTGGTATTTTTCTGCTGTGTTAGAATAATAACACAGTAATAAGTCCATAATAAATAGTAATAAGTCCAATAAGCACATTTTCAGAGGATATATGCATGTACAGTTTTTAGAGAAATGTGTTTTTTCCCCTATTCTTGGTCTCTTCCTGTAAAATCAGCATCAAAGCAGCCTTTTGCAGAAGTACAGCATGTTTTAAGGCTTAATTGTTCACTGAGATGTAAAAAAAAAAAGAAAAAGGAAAAAATGTGTGCCTAATACATACTCAGAGTAAAAGACAGCAGGAGCTCATCTCTCTATATACATACAAAATAATAACTGAAAATCTCTGAGTGGAAAAAAATCTGAATGGAGGGAGAAATCACAGAAGATCCTGAGTTGGAAGGACCCACATGGATCATCGAAGTCCAACTCCTGACTTTGCACAGGATAGACCCAACATCCCACCCTATCCCTGACAACATTGCCCAAACACTTCTTGAGCTCTGTCAGCCTTGGGTCCATGACCACTGCCCTGGGAAGCCTGTTCAGTTTCCAACCACCTTGTGGGCAAAGAACCTTTTCCTGATATCCAACCTAAACCTCTGCTAACTGAGCTTCATGCTGTTTCCTTGGGTGAGAAAATTGCTTCAATTATTCAGTTACTTCACTCCTTTAGAGTGGGTTGTTATTGGCAAAAGAGGGGTACTTTTTTTGGTAGCGCTTCTGATTAGGCATTCTGCAGTGCTGGTCCATATGACCCATGCTGATGCACTCCGGAATATAAAACTCAGAGGAAAGTTGTAATACACTGTGCTTCATTTCTTCTGATTTAATGAGATGTCTAAGGAAACTCTCACTAGCAGTCAAGTGTGAATTACTTTGGATTAATAATTTTATGCTCATTAAAGAGTGATGCATCCTTGGAAGAAAGGTTAAAATGGAGAGAAAGGACCAAACCAGTTTTTGCAGATGCAGGTTTGTATCTTGCATGAGCTCATGCAGATTAAACTGCACTGAAAAGAGCTATGGAAAACTTATCTTCTTGAAATTCATGGGAGTCAGGGTATCTAGTGTAGAGCCCTAGAAGTGGGTCCTCAACTTCTTGAGCAAATACTACTGGTTTTAAAAATGAAATATAGCTCATTCCTGATAATAGTAAAAAAAAAAAAAAAAAAAAAAAAAATTTTTAGTCCCTTCTCACTTTTCAAAAAATAGTTGGAAAGAACATCAAGAAGTTGAAGTTGGCACATTACTATGTGAATACTAATTATGATTTGGAGGAGTGGATACACTTTGATAAGTACAGTTTTGTGGCCCATGATGATTTATGTTCTTATGTAATTGAAGAATGAAAATTATCAACGTGAAAGAAATTCCAGTTAAAATTCTACCCAAGTACAATATGTGTTGCAAAGTGAAGTTTTATTTTTGATACCAGTTTGGTTATCCTGTTAAAAAATGGACTGAAACTCTACTGTAGAGTTGAAGACTTTTATAAGTCCTGGACTACTCTCTTCAGCAGTCACTTGGTTTGTAACTGGCTGTGTAGAACACAGAGTAATTTTTCAACAGAGCGTGCTGGAAGTTTAAAAAATGTGATATGGTGCTATCAGTATGCCATCTACTGGAGAGAAATTATGCTTTAATCTCCTTCAACAGAAGGCAGTTCTGTCTTGGCAGTTAATACTTGTAAAGATATGGCTAATTCACTGGTTGGACCTAAAAGAGCAGATTTGCAGGATGAATTGTGTTTGCAAAAAGCAAAGTCCAGTATGGTACTGTGTGAAATTGCTTAGCTAAGACAAAGCATCAACCTTGCAGGACAGAAAGTTTTCCATTAAGAGTATTTTTATAACAGTTTTTACTCTGTTTCATCCAT
This sequence comes from Margarornis squamiger, assembly GCA_035222235.1. Taxonomy (NCBI): domain Eukaryota; kingdom Metazoa; phylum Chordata; class Aves; order Passeriformes; family Furnariidae; genus Margarornis; species Margarornis squamiger. Next base: position 4,463,301 of record JAWWTY010000156.1, read on the forward strand.
TGGTGCTGAAATCACTGAGCACAGTACTTGCTGCAGTGGTGCACAGCTGATGGGTTTTGTTCCTTGTCATGGGGTGATTCCATCTTCTTTGCATTATGTCACGGTGATGGTTTTGGAAGATCTCCTGTGGTGGTACATGTCTTCAGGCCTAATTGCAAGAAAATATGAATTTATGAGTTCATGTATATTAACACAAACTTGTCATCTTTTCTTATTTGATAGTATTGTTAGAAAGAGAAAAACACACAGCTATCACCATTATTTCAAAACTGCATGTAACTTCTAAGCTTGGTCTAAAATGATATGCATGAATCAATGCCTATAAAGTTATAGAAAGTTCACGGCTTTGAAATGAATGATCTTTTCTCTATTACCTGACCTGGATTTTGGTGTGGGTTTTAGACACAATGATAACTCTGAATCATATTTCCTGTTGGTCGTAGTGTGGAAGAGGTAGTAAGATTGAGGTGTATTTGTCTGTCCAGTTAACTACTTATGTTTTGATGGAATAAGTAAAAATTTCTGCCCTGAATTAGTCTCTCAAAATGTAAAGGTGAACATTTTTGAAGTTGAATTTAGCTTTGTAAAACTATTCTGAAGTTTGCCTTTTCCTGTCCACTTTTGTATTTCCTTTGACATTTTGGTTTTGGCAGATCTAATGTGATAGCTGATGCATTAGTTTTTCATATGATGCAAAGACAGTATAGGTTTTTTTGTACCACATCAGAAATTAGTCTCAGTGCGCTGAGTGTTCAGAGAGTGGACACGGTGTACAATAGGCTCAGGGTGTGATTCTGTGGCCACTTGTTTGCTTTTGTGGCCCCTGACACCTGAAGTCTGTCTGGAAAGCTCTTTGTAGAAGGGAATGCTTACATGAAGTCAGTCATTGGGATCATTAACTAAGGTTTGTGGTTCAGATTATTTTCTCTAATGAGACTTGCATGCTTTTAGCTAAAATGACAATTTTATGGGTATTATTTGAATGTTACTATTGAAAGGCTGTATACCAAAATTTTTTGTCTATATGACAAGAATACAACTCCTTAGAAGCTTGATGTGAAACAAACTTCTCCCCCTTTTTTTTAATGACAGTGCAGTCCTTTCTGTCCACATATGAAATATGACAAAGATACAAAACTGAATAATTTGATTGAAGTAGAATGCTTAATAGTACCATAAATCCAACAAGATGCACTTTAATGACAACAATAATATTTCTACTGCAGCAAGTCATTAAATTTATGTACCAAAAACAGGGCTGTAAAAATGCAGAACTTACTGTAATGGTAGAGAAGTAGCTAGTGGTCATTTTCTCACTGTCAGTTTTATTACACTGATCTTACAGAACAATCTGTAATTCACAGGCTTTAGAAGAATGCTTCCTCCATAGTTTGTAGCAGGATAAAACTAGTGTGGTCCTTGCAAGTTGCTTACTGAAGGTATGGGTGTTGATGTGGTGTATGTCTATTGTCAGAAGTGGTAGAAATATAATGAATTTTCTTACTAAGCTTGAGAACCTGACATAAATGATTTTTTTTCTCCTGGATGCATTTTCGAGGTTGGCTATTTCCTCTACAGTTGTTGGTTTGGTTAATTATTTTTTAAGGGATATGAAAATAATCTTTCCCTTCTTTCAGATAAAGGTGTGTAAAGGACTGAGTCTAACTTGAAGGAATATAAAGAGGAATGTATCTGATGTCATTGTATTGGGGTTGAGAGAGAGAAAGTTGAAAATCCTTGTTTCTAGTTTTTAAGATCTTTTTGGGGTATAATCAGATGTTGAAATTAACATCTTTTGTTTAGACTGATATGAAAATAGATGGAACTCTGCTCCATTCTAGATTTTTAAGTCAAAGCATGAGGCTCATACTGGGTACCTTGCCATTGTTGCATTCTCTCTGGCAGGTAGCCAGAGATCTCAGACTAAGGTCCGGTAATTGTCCCTCTTTTTCCCCATGAGTGAAGATGAACTCTGCAGAGTGCTGGAAGGCTACTTCTTGACCATTTTTTTGCTGTAGGTTCTTAATATTTTTCTCTCACAAATACAGGGATAATAACTCTATCATCTGTCTCCTTTTTAGAATTCACACTTTTGCTGTCTTGAATTTTCTGGGCTGTGAAAGCTTTCTGATTTCTATCAGTGTGGATAATGATGCTTGTTTGGTTAATGGCTTGTAAGCCATTGTATACTTTAGGTACACAAGTACACATGGCTTATGACCATACTATAGCTGAAGAACTATGTGCTTTAGTTGTGGACTGTATTTAAGCATAATGGGTTCTTAAACCACTGGTTCAATTCCATTATTTCAAGGAATGTGTTTGGCTTAATGGCTGTATTTTGGAGATTTATTTGCAAGAGCCTAATGCAGCAAAGTAGAAGGTACTTGGTGAAACAAAGCATTTTCTTCTGGGAGGAAAGTTTTAAACTCCAGTGGTATATTTAAAAAGAACAAAAACCTGATGACCTTCACCCCAAAAAAAACCCAAACACATGACCCCCCCATCAAATAAGCCAATCAACCAACCAACCAAAAAGCCCCACACCACCAGATGTGTGGGCAGGGAGAGCTACTTCTGCTTCTCCCCCCTACATGAAGCTCATGGCCTTCAGGGGTGGATTGCAACAGTGGCAATGGCAAAAATGAGGGATACTCTTCTTGGCATGAGTACAGTTGCCAGCCACACTGCTTTAGACTTCACAGCCCTGTCAAATCTGCAGGCTGCATTACAATGCAGAGACTGTCAAAGTAGCTTTTAGCAGTGTACCTGGGGTACCTCTGTCATGTGCAGAAAAGCAAAAAAGAGGCTGCGGTTGGTGGACTTCTTTGGGAACAGAATTGTTTAAAGCTAGTTTGGGAATTCCTGTACTTGAACTATATATGTGAATATAAGAATATATGTGTGTATATATACATATATTTTTAATGCTAGCCTTACGTAATAAACTTGCTTCTCTATGTTTGCAGCCCTTCCAGAATAGGATAACCACACAATGTTTTAAATCTGTATGTCTTGGTGGGGGGAAGATTTTTAATTTTTAAAAAGTTGAGTTTTATGGGATATTTTGCTATTTTAGGACTAATATTTAGTTATGAATGGTGCCCTTGGAAGTGTGATACTTGTTATGTTATCTTATTAACTGGGCTAATACACTTAAAAGATCATCAACCTAAATTAAAAATCCAGAAAAAAAATCTGTTTGGTCAGAAAAACTAAAAATAGATTGATTTGTGATATTTTATCACTTATGTTTCTGATTTCTGGAAAGTGAAAGGAAGAAGGAAAAAACCAAAAACGAAATGAGGGAAAGAAAGGATGCTATAAAAAACTTTTGTAACCTTTAGTAAAGATTTATTTTAGTTTTGATTTAGTCTACAGTTAAAATATTCTTGAAGTTTCATGTGATCTTGGGTAAATCTTGAAGATTTCTAGAATTCAGTCTAAATGTAGTACAACAGTTGGAATTCTGCTTGTTATACTATGTATAATTTCTATCCAGGGGAATTGCTATGGAGTTACTTTTGACATTTTAAATATTCTTTGTGTTTAGAAAAATTAGAATGCTGACACTTTCCTGTTTCATGTGCTATTACTTACTCATCTTACCCCTTATCTCAGATCATTCCTGTGTTTATTAGTGTTTACTTTTACTGTGTTTTATCTTCTGTCATGGGTTTCTGTAGCTAGCTTTATCAGTAGGGGGAAGGGTGGCTTCTGTTAGAAGCTGCTAGAAGTTTCCCCTATTTTATGGAGCCAATGATAGTCAGGTCTAGGAGGGACTTCCTGCTTTTGAATCATAGTACTGCCCCTGTGTTACTGTATTTAAGAATAGAGAGTTGTTGTGCAGTTGAAAATTGTAGCCATGGATTAGCGACGAAGGCATCAAGGTCAGTGCAGGAGGAGACGAAGGAGGAGGGACCCCACAGGAGCAGGGAAAGGACTCAGAACTATGATCCCTTGTAGCCCATGGTGCAGACCATGGTGAAACGAGCTGTCCCCTTGAAGCCCATGGGGGGCCATCGGGGTGCAAAGACCCCCCTGTCGCCCATGAAAAAGCCTCATGCCGGAGCAGGGTGATGCATGAAGGATGCATGTTACCTCTTGGGAGGCTCAAAAATGGAGCAGGGTCCTGGCAAGAGACTTGTGCAGAGAGAAACTCATGCTGGAGCAGGTATAGCTTGTCCATAAGATACTGCATCCAGTGGAGTGACCCACGGGACAGCAGAAGACTGTCTCCTGTGGGAGGAACCCCACTGAAGGCAGGAAAAGAACTCAGAGCTATGATCCGCTGTAGCCATGGTGAAGAACCAAGCTGTCCCCTTGCAGCCCATGGACAGCAGATTTGGAAGAACTGCTGCCCAAAAGGTTTGGACTTTATTTGCAAGCAGCTGAAAGCAACAACTGACTACAAACCTTCTGTTCCCTGTCTCCCACACTGTTGGGGAGAGGAGAGAGAGCATGGAAGGAAGGAAGGGTGGTGGAAAAGTGTTTCTAAGACTGTCTTATTTCTTACTTTTCATTCTTAGCTTTTCGTAATAAATTTAAGCATTACTCTGAGTCTGTTTTGCCCCCTGAAATTAATCAAAGCCTCTCCCGGCTGTTATCTCTACTCATAAATTCTGAGCTAGTTGCTTTTTTATTTTCCCTCTGGAGAAGGAGAGGGACCTGAAGCAATTTGGGTAGGCACCGAGCGTTCAGCCAGGGTCAAATGGCCATGTCTTCACCATTTTTTTTTTGTAGTGTTCCCTTTTAAGATTCTGCTGTATGTGTTGATACAAACAAAACTTTGGTCAATCATTAGAGACATCAATATGTGAATCCTAAAAGCTGAAGAAATAGCTGTGAATGGAATTTCTCATTATTTTACTTGTTCATATTGATTAATAGGTTCTATGGAAAGAAGTAGAGAGTTTTCAAAAAATTCTGGTGTGTTTTGTCTCCACATAGTCTCTTAGGAAGATAAGAGTTGTTTGCTGCCAGCTAATGTATGTTACCCAAAGTGTTATTTTTCCCATGCATTTACATATCCTTATTGTTGTTATTTATGAATGATCTTATTTGGTCGATTTATAGTCACAGTTTCCTTGTAGAAAATAAGTGGGTTTTCTTTTCATTTGCCCATTATGAAAGTGGAAACTGGTTGATAAACAGATATACCAACTGTCAAATTGCAGTGCTTAGAAAATGGAGTGCACATTTGCTGAGTACCATCTAATTGCAAACTAACACCTTTCCCAGTTAGTTGGAGATGGAGCTGCAACAGAACATCTTTCTCATGTCTCCATACAAAAGTCTTCCAGTCCACTGCACTTCTACTCAGAGGGATGTGTTATCACTGGCTTTTTTGCTATGCCCTTGCTTAGAAAGCATCAAAGCACCTTCTATGCAAGAACAGGCAAACAAGATTTTATAGTGCAGCACATTCTCTGTAATTTCACCATAGTGAAATGACGGCTTAAGATATTTTCAGTAGTTCTTAAGGATGTTTATAAAACTTATTTTGGTAGTGGGAAGGGAAACAAATTACCTGGCATCGTGAGTTGTAAACAAAATAGTTTATTCATGCTTTATTTTGTTGAATTCTCAATACAGGTTTTCAGGTGATTGTGTGAATTTGTTGATACAAATGGCTAAACAGGAGTAGCTCAGATTTTGTGCCTCACAATTGTTTGGGGAATCAAGAGCAACAATAAACTCAGCAATACACTGTTCCCACCTTATGTATGACATCCTCTTCATTTCTGAGTGATTTTGCAGCCGTGTCTGTTTCAGGCTAGCCTGTGGCACTAAACAAAGGAGAAAATGAGATTTTACTGAAATGTGAAAGAGAAAAGAAAAAAATGTGCAGAAAAATTGAGGTGGCAAGACTGAAAAGCAGCTGTGCTCTGGGCATCCTTAGATTAAGGAAGTTTGTTCCTCCTGAGACAGCATAATGAAATGTATGGTTCATGTGCACAGAGACACTCTCTCTTGAAAATGGAGAAATAAAAATCAATTTAATTATGGCTTCATTTAGAGTTTTTTTGTTAAGAAATAATTTTCTGTATGGGTTGAAGTTCAGAGAGCGTGCAAATCAAACAACTGTGTTCAGTAACTGAATCTTTGAGATGTTTTGCTGAAACCAGTCAGTTGATAATTAATTCCTATTTTCTGTGCCAAAATGTTCCAAATAGTCACTGTATTCTTACTACTTACCAGTGGCTGGCATAGTCCATCAGCCCTGCTGTGCTTCAGCCCCTCTGTTCTATGGAGAGTATAGAGGGTCCTGGCATGTGCACCTCTGAATATAGGTACTGTTGAGGTTTTTTTGGTTTTGGTTTGTTTTCTGCCTCCTTCTGTGAAGGAAGTCAACTTTTGCCAAGGGACCAGCTATTTTAGAGAGGTTTAATACCTATAATATGCATTGGATTTTCTTTTAAGTGAGCTGAACAAGTGGAATCTGATGCCTTTTGAATTTCAAAAGGGAACAGCTTATTGACTGCACTAACCTTTTGAAAATCTGAATGTAAATGAGAGCTATATTCTTTGAAATGTAGACTGTTATTTAGGTGCTGATGTGTGTGTAAGATACCAAATAGTCATTATGGTTAGGAATACATCTTGTTCTCTTTTAGACAGTCTAGCTTTGCAGCTTTCTTTGTTTTACTCTCAGCAGAGGAATAAGGTTGTTTGGCTGAATGCAGGTGGTAAGGCTTGGGAAATTAATCTGTAACCATGGTACCTCAATGACAATGGGGTGAGGAGGGGTCAGAACCCAGCACAGCATTGCTGCTGCCCTTCTGCTTCCTTTGTCAAGTGTCTTTAACTTTGCAACAGTGCAATCTGTGCTATTTAATTTGATGAAAAATCGGTCTTAAATACTGGTTTCTATGAAATCTCTACATTCATATATGAATGATGTGTGAAAAAACACTGTCCTCAAGTGCATAGATAGTGAATAGAGATTAATCTGCAGTTGCTTTTTTTATTTACTTGTAAAACAACTGTCTGCTCTTCAGTACACGCAGATGTGCTGTATTTGGCTCAGGAAAGCTTGTGAAAGCAGACATTTATTTATTATATTTTTTTTAACTCATATCTCTGTCCCTGTTTCAATTACTCTAGTTCTTTCCCCAGTTTCTACTCAGGTGGAGCTCTTTTGTCTCAAGGGCAGATTGTTATCTGTTCCTGGTCCTAGAAAGAATTAAAATGCTGTAAAAGCTGAATAGTGAAATCAGTTTTAAAGAAATAATAATCAGTTCTTCAGATGGACTCAGAAAAAACCCTTGCATTTCTATCTGTTTTAATGTCATAGTGCATGGTATTGCCAATTTTATATGTACCTAAACTGACAAAATTTTAATAGCTTCTGAAATAGCTAGGAAGAAATACGAGAAATGTATACCAGAACTATGGGTTTAAGGGGAATGTCTCCTGTGTATGAGATGAATCGCCCATCACTGGCTTATAAAATGTAATTGCAAAGGCTTAAGCCATTTCCATCAAATAGCGAATGTACAGAAATTGATACTGCAGTCAGGTTTACGTATTTTATGGTTCACTCTCATCACGTGTTTCTTTGTTGCTTAATCTTGCTGGTTATGTCACATGTTAAAATGGTACTTTTAAATGTAATGGAAAACTGTTCCAAATAACATTCAGCCACTACAGAAACGTGGAGTTTTTTGTTGCACTAGATTACACCCAACAATACCTTGAAAGAAGCAGTATGAAATAATTTTTTCTGCTTTAAATCGTTCCATATTCTAGGGAATTAAATGATCCTTAAGGTAGCTTGCTGCAACATCTATTGCAGACTTGTTCTTGTGAATATTTGCAAGGACCCATCTGGAGAAATAAGTAGATGTGTTTTCAGAAATTCAATTGCTGACTAAGCTGGAAACAAACACTTATCCAAGCAATCCCCTCAACCACTTCATTTTCAAGGAATTTATTGGGAAGTTTCACTTTAAAATCTCAGGATTGAGATATTGCCAGAGCCATTCTTGGACCTGCTAGGATGAGATATCAAAGGTGTGGTATTGGGAAAACAGGCTAATTTTGATATCTGTTAGAACAAGGTAGATAAAAAAGGACATTATGTGCTGGATGAAATAAGTTGAAGTATTTATGTTATTCTAGAGGTACTCTGTTTACCTGTACCTTGCCAGAGGCTAACTGCATCTAGATGCTGCTCTTTCTAAACAAAGATGAAAAATCTTCTGTGTGTAGAGAGTGAGAAAATATTGGAGGGAAGGAGACTGGTTAGGCTTTTCTTGTTACTGCTCAGGACTTAGAAATTATAGTATTGGTGTAGCTTTAATTATTTAAAATAAACATTGTTTTAAAAATATGACTTAAAAGTCTCCTAATAAGAAAGCAGTAAAAAGCTAACACTTTTGCTTCAATTTTAGGCCATTAGAACAGATTCCTCTTGTGCTACAGATAGCTATGCTCCATATACTTTAAACTTCATGGATTATGTACACCTAGTGCAAACTTAAGGGTAAATCTTTCAGTGTTCTACAGATAACACTGTTTTATAGTATATCTCTGCCTGTGTGTAAATCTTAGTGCTCATTACTTACAGAACACTAGTGAGGATGGAGAGAACTCTTATCTGATTCTTGTTATTTTAGTGAAAAGGAATGGCAGTGGGAAAGTCTCTTTATCTGGAATAGTTGCAAAAGCTTCATTGTGGATGCTGATAAAAAGAAATTAAAAATTGCAAAATGGGATCCAATTCCATTGGTGTATTTTTTTGAATGTAAAAAGATCTTTTTTTGCTCAAGGGAAAATACATAAATGTGTATAGTGTATGTGCCTATGTGTAAAGGGTTTCTAGCTGTAGACACATACTGAAACATGAAAATTTAATTTTTGGCTGTCTTTTCTCAGTGGCCAGAATATATATACACACACACACACATGCATATGCATACTTCTGCTTCTACACAATGAAATACTTCAAAACAGTTTTTTCAACAGTTAAGTCATCAAATTTGGCTATGCTTTTTGCAGATAAAAGTACCAAATTAGTTCCACAGATAACACTGGTGGGTTTGTGTTTGTTTTTTTTTTTGGTTTTTTTTTTATGTCCTGATACTTCCTTCAAATACAAGAAATTATATTGGATACAAGTATTGTTTCTGGAAAATATGCTGACCTGGAATTATTCTGGCAACTTCCATTTTTGCAGTCTTTTGGTTGGACAGTCATGCATTTCAGTGTATAAACCTTCAGTACATAAACTTTCTGTAGATTTCTTGTATTTCAACAGAATATTATATTGATGTTGATGATGGCTATTAGTTGCTGTCATTATGATATGTCTAAAACTGCTGAAAGAGAAACTTAATTGTTGTACTATTAAATGCTCACTCAGGAAATGGTTATAGACCCTCACACCTTTCTTGAAATAGGTCGGAGGCTTCCAGGATCTTTGATGGTCTTGACTCCCCTGTACAGTACATGCCCACTTCTTAACCTCATACCTGCACCTGTGCTGTACTGTGTTGTGTTTATCTCCAAGAACTAGAACAAGGATGTTTGTCCTCAAATACTGCTGCCCTACCTCCATATGGCCCCCTTCAGCCACATCTTATTCTTTCCCATGGTGTGTCATTTCCAACAAGGTTGATTGCACAGCTATCCTGCTATCCATGTTTGAGACCTACACATTAGTCTCTTATCTTCTGAGATTTCCACAAGATCACAGGAGCCTGCCTTGCTCAGCAGACATGTAGTCCTGGGAGTACTAAATGGCTTGGCAGGATTACACTGAAGTAAAACTTGAATAACAAACTGTAGGTTTAAATCAATTATTTGACCACCCACTGGAAGCCTTTCAGGTCATTGTAACATTCATTGAATTCACTGAATCCCCATGAATCTTAGAATAATGTTAAGCTCCCAGAGACATCCTCCTAGCACGTACTAGAAAAGAGTAAGAAATTGGCACTCAGTTTAGCAACAACAGAACCAAGACAACACTCAGATTTTTTTAAAAAAGGGAGAATTCTGTTCTTAGTTATATATAAGATGGTTATAAATTTTTTCAATTCAGCTTTTGATACTTACCTCTAATTTCTCTAAACCAGAAAATGTCTCTGAGTTAAGGTTTCTTTAGTGAAGGAGGGTTGGCTTTTTACTTGTTTTCAGTTACCCCACCCTGAAGAAGTATGAGGCTTTATTTAAATTTGCTTCATGATTTAGGATATTGAAATACTGACATTGAGTGAGTTCTAGTTTTTATTTATTTCTTTAAAGCACTTTTATTTTGTTAATGTACACCTGATTTACTACTCACTTTAAAGTCTATGGAACCAACGTAAAGATGGAATGCAAAATAGACAGTTCTGTCTCTTTTTTTGGTCAACAAGTTTCTTGTTTTACAACCTCACAGCGTATTTACTCTGGTGTTCTTGGTTCAGGACCTATGGAAAACGTTGAGGTATCTTGTTTACAAGATTTTGGAGCAATGAGGAGAAAAGGCAGACTCTTGATACAAGAGTTTGTCAATTGTGTTATGGAAGGAATCTTTCAGGCTTTGCCCTTTCCCCCTTTTACTTTTGACATGTTTTGTATTCTGAATGATACTGTTCTTCAGCAATTTTATGACTTTCTGTGTGGACAGAGAGTACAGGAATTAACTGTCCGAGCTTACTGGCATCCAAACATGAAAGGATGCTCAGGTAGGCAAAGCTTTCTGGCTTCTCTTGCTTTTATAGTTCTCTGAGAGTAATCTTATTGTGGGAAATAAGACATTCTTCTCTCAAGTTTGCAGTGTTTATTTTCTGAATTATATTTGTGAAAAGTTTGCCCTTAATGAGTGCTGAATGGGTGTTATAGTAGTTGTGAAGAAATGAAAACACAGCACTCATCAAATTAGTACTGATCAGCTTATTAATAATATGCCTTCTAATGTGCAAAAGTGAAGAATGCAGTCATGGCAAGGGGCTGTATTTCCATTCCTCTTAGAATTCAATAGGCAAGTCAAGAAATCACATGTATCTGTAAGTAATCGGGCAGTTGCATGTCAACAGGAAGAGTTGCACACCATGGTTGAAGGATGTCTTTGCTGAAAATTGAATCTGAATATTTTAATGTTTAAATTCCAGCAGAATCTGTGCCACTGAGAAAAGAAAACAATGTTCCTATTTAAAAGCCACTATGTGAGGTTGGTGACTACACTGTAACATAAGAGTCATAGTCCTCCCTTCAAATGAAAAAGAAACGCAGTACTGTGTTTCAGACAGGAACTGGCTCTGATTATCAGCTGGCATCTGAAACTATTCCAGCTACAGATCTGGCCATTAACCAAATGGAGACATTGTATCTTTGCCAGTTCAATTAGTTCTTTCAACACTTTGAACCAAATTGGTATTTAAGACTTCATTCTAAGGCTGGATTACACAAGAACAGCCAGCATTTAATGTCAAATGTGAAAAACAATCTGAGATTACCTCTTGTTTTCAAAACTAAACTAGCCCTTGTGAGATAACAGCAGCATATAAAATGGAGCTTCCTCCAGACTTCTTGTGTCAAACCTGTCTACAGTTTTCCACCCTGTATTAATTTTGGGTCATATTGATTAGTTTAGTGCCTACCTGACACATTTCTTACTCATCTGCATAGCTAATTCAAAAAGATTGCATATTTCTTCTGCAGCAGGAAGAAGAGATGGAGTTGAATAAGGGAAAATCAGGTATTTATATGTAATATAATGGTATCTTAATACCTTTCTTTCTAATCTCTCACCATTGGAGAGTATTTGTGCTAAGAGTAAGCTGGTCTACTTGTTTAAGTAAACTGTACTAGCTGAGTCTGTGTTTGTGGATGATGCTTTTTACCTTTATCTTAAGAATTCAATAAATCTAGAAACATTATTACACTGTCAGTATTATTTCCTTATACTAAATCAGTGGTAAAGATGGTAGAGATACTAGGAGCAAGTTATTTATCTTGAAAACTTCAAGGTGATTCATGTAGAAATCCATTTTTGTTTATTCCAGCAAATGGTATGAAGAGCATTAGGGCAGAAATACACTTGTCTTTGCTATAGAACATTGTCTGGATGGAATTAAACCCAGGATCAGTCTCACACAAATACAACTAACTGAGTGGAATTGAGTCTTGTACCCATGCATTTGTTTTTCTGTGCTCCAGTTTGTCAGATGATCTTAAATTTATTATTCTGCACTAGAATCCCTGTTATTCTTATGGCACTCAATGTCATTCTGTTTTTCTCCCCAAAGGAATTTATGGGAGGAGAATAAGGAAGAAAGGTTTTGGGTGAGCAGTATGTGTGGTGGAAATGATAGACTCTAGCATAAAAATGCTGAGAGGAACAGGATGAAAAAGAATCCTTGTTTTTTTCTTGGATTATTCCACTGACCTTGGGAAATGACCTTTCTAATTTTTTTATTTTTTTTTATTTTTGTAAATGCTGCCAGAATAATCTAAGCAGTTTAATTAGAGCTATGCTTTGAAGGCTAACAAGCAAAACTTGTGAGAGCAAGGCATTAAAAGTTATGTTATTTAGAAGCAGATAAAAAGAAAATTGTGTCCTTGTCTTCTGAAATCAAAACATTAGGGAGATACAATCTGCAGGAATTAACTGAGGAGCAGAGAGTTGCTGCATTTTAAATGGATCTTGGATCAAATTTACCTACAAAAACCTCATTTTGGGGTAGTTGTTACTCCATGACATTTTCAGCCCTTGCAGTGATGCCCAAGTATGCCTGCTTCGATGAAACTAGGTAAAAAATTATTTGCTTTGTTAACAGTGGTAGGTGCATTTGCCTGCCTATTGTGTTTCTCAGCATTATGCTAAAGTCACAAACCCACTCCAGCTACAGTGCCCATCTATCCTTGCCCCTATTTGCCCACCAATAATTCAGCTCAATCAGAATCCCACTGTAACAGTGGTAAAGAAACAGATACAGTTCAATAACTTTGTAATGAAATCCTGTGCTGTAGGAAAGATCATAGCTTTACCGTGGATGCAGTCCTTTTCAGAAAGTCTTTGGACCACTGAAGTCACCATTTGTTGTAGGGGAAATGATACAGCTGAAATTGTGCCTTTCTGGATACTAACGTGTCTTTATTGGAAATGTTTTCAAGAAAACATATTTTTCTCCATCTTTATCTGTAGGCAGCTCTATCTCTATATTCTATCTATAATCAGCTAAAATAATGGAAGGTGTTGATGTTGATGAACGTACAATCAGATACCTTGTGCTTTTCATGGGCCTTCTTGTACCTTTAGAAAATGAGTCTGTAACTGTAAGAGACTGTTCCGTCTCTAACTGGCTAGTATGTTTTTACATTGACCAGGGCAGTAATTAATTACTATGGCAAAAGGTACGACCAGCGTTATTGAGGCAATCTAAACACCCGAGGCAGAGTTACTTTGAAGCTGGACAACCAGCAATCAGCAAAGACAGTTTTCCCCAGCAGCTGCAGCCTTCCAGGAGCTCCCCCTCACACACCATGCCCAGTGACCACACAGACTGGTGGGCACAGAGCTGGGGCTCTCTCTGCAGGGCAGGGCTGTCTTCACTGACCCGGGAGACATTTCTGGGCTGCTGGCAGGCATGTTGAGGAGCCCTGAGGGTGTGACTGACAGCAGAGATGCTGGAAAATGGTGACATTTCTGCCTGCCTGGACACCAGTGGCTGGGCCGATCTGCACTGGGGGGAGCCAGCCTGCAGCCCAGGCACCCAGTGGTCGCCCAGCAGAGGGGATATAAAGCCGTGCCCAGGGGTGCCTGTGTGCAGCCCTTTCCATCTCAGCTTCACCCAGGGTGTAAGCCTGACTGCTGGTCCCACTCCCTGTCCTGCCTGCCTCTCCTGCTCATCGTCCTTCATCCTGCCTGCCCTTTCTCTGTGTTGTCGTCCCTCACTCTATCTGCCTCTCCTCTTTGTTGTCCTTCATCCTGCCTACCTCTCCTCTTCGTCGTCCTTCATCCTGCCTGCCTCTCCTCTTCGTCGTCCTTCATCCTGCCTGCCTCTCCTCTTTGTCGTCCTTCATCCTACCTACCTCTCCTCTTTGTCGTCCTTCATCCTACCTGCCTCTCCTCTTTGTCGTCCTTCATCCTGCCTACCTCTCCTCTTCGTCGTCCTTCATCCTACCTACCTCTCCTCTTCGTTGTCCTTCATCCTGCCTGGCTCTCCTTCTTCCCTCCTGCCTCTCCTCTTCGTCGTCCTTCATCCTGCCTGCCTCTCCTTGCTCTCGCCTCACCATCCTGCTGGTACCTGATTCCCTCCCCTCAAAGTCCTTCCCAGTGGTGGTGGTAATTCTTTCTCTAGTTCTAGCCTGCCCCTTTTCCTGTTCCCTCAATAAAGTCAGTATCTGTTTGAGATCTAACGTAAGGAGCTGCGTGCCTGAATCTCTCCTTCAGAGCAATCAATTTAAAAGAACCTGGGTACAATTTCCAACTGGATTGGAGCAGTAACTGAAGGAGAAGGTGAGAGAAGTTTGGAGTTTAAGGTACTGTGGAGGCTCTGGGCGGATTTGTAGGTCATTTTTGTGACAGTGTGCATTGCTAGAGATTCCAAGAGATCTGAGATAGGCTGGAGACTCTGCGAGTTCATTGCAGAGGACTAATTAGCCAAAGTAGGACTCTTTGAAATAATTTATATGGTTTCAGTATCAAGGTTCAAATTTTAAATTGCAGAATATATACAAGTATGTAACAAAGCAAATGAACTTCTATTGATAACAGGAATTATAATGAAATCACTTTTTTTACCCACATGAAAACAAAATAAAAATACTGTAAGTCCACTTTCTGCATTCTGAAATGTGAGAGATATTCTTGTGTTGTGAGTATTGATGGGATTCTGTAATGCCTAGCAAAGATACTGGTACTGTGCTGCTGGTCTTCTGTTGCTGCTACTGTGAAGACTCATATTTTCAATGCACATTACTTTTCCTTCTTCTAAAAACCTGACTGCTTATTGTTTTCTGCTATGCTTGTGATGCCCCTGATAACTTAACACTAGTTAAGCATAATCTTAGTCAACTTCATTGGAGGGCTCATAATATAAATAAGACAAAAGTGCATTCAAGAGCAGAATTATATGTAGACAAATACCTCTTAAACACAGATAAAGGCAACTGGCAGAATGGGTGGTTCTGAAAAGACAATTTATAGAATTATTAAACAACAATTAATCATAACACATCACTTAGGTGTTTTATTTCTTTTCCTGGGCTTAGATTTAATGGTCAATTTGGAAATTAACAGAGGGTAAGAGAATTGCTTCTGTTGAAACTATGGAATGAGTTAACATCCTTCCATTCTCTTAATGTCAAGGACGTCTTGTAAACTGTATTTCCAGAATGATAAACTGTGTTATAAGCTATTTGTACAGTCTTAGGGGGCTTATAAATTCGATATGCTGTAGTTGAGTTCTATTTAATTAGAACTTTTTTCCTAAAACTATTTTGATGTAGACTTTGAATTTTGCTTGATTTTTCTTCTCTTCATACTATTCTATAGGAATGCTATGTGATGTGCAGTAGGAAAGAGATGACATAGTTGCCATCACAGAGAAGTGCTGGAATGACATGCATGACTTGAGTGATGCAATGGATGGCTACAAGCTCTTCCAACAGGCGAGCAAGGAGAGGCAGTAGGGTGGCTCTGTAAATTAGGGAGCCTTTTGACTGTATGGAGCTCGAGGATAGTGATGATGAGGTTGAGCGTCTATGGGTAAAATCAGGGGGAAGGCCAACAAGGCAGATATCCTGATGGGAGTCTGTTATAGACCCCCCCAGTCAGGATGAAGAGGCAGATGAACTATTCTGTAAGCAGCTGGACAAGGTTTCACAATTGCCAGCCCTTTTTCTTGTGGGAGAATTTAGCTTGCCAGCTGTCTTCTGGAAACTCAACACAGTGGAGAAGAGGCAGTCTAGAAGGTTCCTGCAGTGTGTGGAAGAGATCTTTCTGACATAGCTGGTAAGTGAACCTACTGGGGTGGTGCCCCACTAGACCTGATGTTTACAAACAGAGAAGGGCTGAGAGATGTGGTGGTCAGGGCCATCTTGGGCACAGTGACCGTGAAATAATAGAGTTTTTGATTCCTGGTGAAGTAAGGAGGGGGATCAACAAAACCTTGACCATGGACTTCCAGAGGGTGGATTTTGGCCTATCCAGGACACGGGTTTTGAGAGTCTCTTGAAAAACAGCCTTTAATAACAAAGAGGTCCAGGAAGTCTCAACATACTTTAAGAAAGAAATCTTAGCAGGAGCAGGTCATCTCCATGTGCCGAAAGATGAGCCAGCAGGAAAGAAGACTGGCCTGGCTGAACACAGAGCTTTTACAAGAACTTGGGCAAAAAACTGAAAAGAGGGTTTATGACCTTTGGAAAAAGGGGCAGGCAACTCAGGAAAAATACAAGGACATTGTTAAGTCATGTAGAAAGAAAATTAGGAAGCTGAAAGTTTGACTAGAACTCAATCTGACCGTTGCTGTAAAAATTAATAAAATGTGCTTTTATAAATATATTAACATCAAAAGGAGGGCCAAGGAAAATCTCCACTTGTGGATGTGGGGATGATGCCTTAAGATTTTATATTTGTAGATTTTAATAAAGTTGTATAGTTTCTCACAGTTAAGGTAGCAGCTGACAGTTTCTAAACCCCTTTCTTGCGGTTTGTGCCACACACTTGAAATTCTGTTTAATGGTCTTTTCAAGGAAAGAGATTTTAGCAAAGACATCTTGTTTGGGACATACGCACCTGGACCAGAATAATAAGATACATTGTGGTCAAAACAAGATAGAAGACCTAGAACCCGTGGAGGCATTCCAATGGGGCAGGTGGGTGGTATTCTAAGGGTGGTACCAGGGGCAAATGGTTTTCATGTTGGATGTACCTACTAGATACAGTAATTAGTTAAAAGCTATAAAATTGTGAGAATTCTATGCTGGAGCGTGCACCTATGTACTTCATGCACCTGAAAGCTTTCATTAAAGAACTGCTCTTTATTTTATCTATATTAATATTATCTCAAAAGTTTTTCCTATATTTTAGGCAACAGTTTGGCACCCCTAGATGGGACAGATGGGACCAGCTAGCTTCTCTCTGATTGAGGTATATATAAAATATATAAATATATAAATATCTTAAGGCATCATTCCCCTCTTTAGAGACATGACAAAATTCTATCTTGTTTAGTCTCTACCACTTATACTTAATTTTAAACCAGAAAGATAGCAATTACTACAACATTGAATCATACAACAAGCCATTATGCAAACACCAATGATGAATATAACAAATTTGAACAGTTGGTTTTTCCAGGTCCAGTTTGGTAAGCCTGAAGTAAGTTTACAGAAGATAACACTGGAACCAAGGAACATTGTGACCAGGGATGAGGAAAAGGCTGAGGTACTTAATACCTTCTTTACCTGAGGTACTTAATGCCTTCTTTGCCTTATTCTTTAATCAGAAAGACCAGTTATTCTCAGGCCCCTGTATAACCAGGCCCCTGTGCTGGTAGAAAGGGACAGGGAGCAGAATAGACCCCCTGCTGATATTCTGGAGGGTAGGAAGACTCTGCAGAGGGATCTGAACAGGCCAGATCAGTGGACCAAGGCCAGTGGTAGGAGGCTCAACAAGACCAAGTTCCAGGTCCTACGCTTTGGCCACAACAACCCAGTGTAGTGCTGCAGGATGGGGGAAGAGTTGTTGGAAAGTGGCCCAGTGGAAAAGGACCTAGGGATACTGCTTGACAGCTGACTGAACATGAGCCAATGTGTACCCAGGAGGCCAAGAAGGTCAGTGGCTTTTATCAAGAGTAATGTGGCCAGCAGGACTAGGGAAGTGACTGTTCCCCTGTATTGATGAGACTGCACCTCAAGTACTGTGTCCAGTTTCTGGCCCCTCACTTCAAGACAGACATTGAGATGCTAGAGTGGGTCCAAAGAAGGGCAATAAAGCTGGTGAAGGTACTAGTCTGTAAGACATATGAGGAGCAGCTGAGGGAGCTGGGGATGTTTAGTTTGGAGAAAAGGAGGCTCAGAGGTGACCTTATCACTCTATAGAACTACCTGAAGGGAGGTTGTAGCCATGTGGGGGTTGGTCTCTTCTCCTAGGCAATTAGCAACAGGACAAGAGGACACAGCATCAAGTTGTGCCAGGGGAGGTTCAAGCTAGACATCAGGAGGAATTTCTTCACAGAAAGGGTTGTTAAACATGGGAATGGACTGCTCAGGGAGGTGGTGGAATCGCCATCCCTGCAAGTGTTCAAGAAATGACTTGGATGTAGCACTTAGTGCCTCGGTCTGGTTGACTGGGTGGTGTTTGGTCAGAGGTTGGACTCGACCTCAGACATCTTTTCCAACCTAATTGATTCTGTCATTCTGTGCACATGTGGTTTCTCTGGATTACTAAAAGTAAATATGACTAATAAAGATATAAAAAAGCAAAGTACAAAATACATTACTTAATAAGGCTCCTTTGAGTTAAGGATCTAAGGGAGTAGTTACAAAATTATCTGAGAAGCAGAAATCATTAAGAATTAGTAAGCGTGTGTTTTATTTAGAGCTAGTTGAGATTTTAACATCTAGATTTTAATAAGTTCTATCTGGAAAACCTCTATGTAGATCCATTCTCACATGAATTCTCACATGCATTGGAA
>JAWWTY010000156.1:4482035-4509817 GCA_035222235.1 Margarornis squamiger
ATCTAGATTTTAATAAGTTCTATCTGGAAAACCTCTATGTAGATCCATTCTCACATGAATTCTCACATGCATTGGAATTTGTGCTATAGCTTTGCCATAAACATCTGCCAGTTTCAGGACCTTTAGTATCTTCATCAGCCCTGTTCTGTACTGTCTCTCCATGTTGCTCTATACTGTGAGTACGGGTAGGTCACATAGATATTACATGAAGATTGAAAATAAACAGGGCTAAAGGTATCACAGTATTTAATACTGATTTTCTAGTAAAATTGTTAATCACCAAAGAGCCAGGGTGAACAAATCTTCATGACATTAATACATATTTTTATGTGTATTTATGATTGTGATATTTAGTACAGAACAGAATGATTTCATCTTCTGTGCACAAGGATAAGCTAATCCTCAGGTTTAAAGTCATTGCCATGCTATATTTGGTATTGACTAAGCAGTTACATTGCATTCAGAATCAAACAAAAGCAACTTACTAGACTTAACGTGTCTCACACAAATTTAGTTTAATAAATTTTGATATTGTAAATAATTATCAAGATTTCAGACTTTGAAGGATACTGTTGGAGTAGGTCTGACTTTGAAATTTAATTTAGACTGGTAGACCTATATTCCTGAAAACAAACTGCTCCAGAAGGCACTTTCTCTCCTCTCCCCTATACTGGAGCATCCATCTCATAATGGACTCTTAACTTGCAAGCCTGTGTGTCAGAGGCAACAGAAAAAGAAATAATTTTTGTAATTTCTAGGAACATGTTTTGCTCAATGTATATATATATATATGTATATATATCTAGAGGAGAAAGGATTAAATATATGCAAATACTTGAAGAGAATTCATGGAGTGTACTTAAAAATTGAAGAGAAAATAAGAAGACTACATAAAGATTTGAAGTTCTTTTTGATGTTGAATGTTTGCCTATTTTGGTTCTTCCTCACTTCTCTTAAATGATGCTTTCTCTGTTCCACAGTGAATTTGGTAGCTGCTTGTAAGAATTACTTCTGAGGGAGGTTTATTCTACTTTGGAGTAAAAGTCTGTCTTTCATTTTGGCTATGAAAGTGTTTATATTGAAACACCTGTATTGAGAATTAAAGAAAGACATTTTATTAACTATTTGGACAGGTGATAACTGTATTGATCAGCTTCCCCTGTAAAGTTTTATTAATGCCTTATCTGTAATGGGAGTACAGGGAGATTGACCTGAAAGTGAGGATAGATGTGCAGAAATTTATGTGCATTAGAAAGCATTTTTAGTATCCATATATTAAGAAAAGTATTAGCTTTCATGGGTATTTGGTATTCTTTGTGTTTTTTCATAAGTAAGTAGTGCAGATTATGGTTGTCATGGTGTAGAAATATATCCGTGCTGTTTTCCTGCTTTCCTTCATTGCAAAAACAGGTCAACTCCAATTTTTTTCTTCTCAAGGTTGTAGAACAGATTGACTCTTGCAAAAAGCATGCATCACATTTGTTTATTTCTCTATTTCTTGTACAATCAACAAGTTTTGCAGGACAGCAGACAAAAAAAAGGCCTTGGTTATTAAATGAGCTCATGTATATGCTGTGAAGGTAATATGAGTTTAAATGGGTATGAGAGAGGCATGATATAGATAAATAGCTTTTTCCAAGATGCCTTCCTTTCCATTTAGTGCTTAATCATTTGATTGAATGTCTTGCTTTTTTTCATAGAATTGTTTCCTAGTAACTATTAAGATTTTTTAACCTAAACCAAAGAAGGGAATTTTTGTTGGGTTGATGAACTTTCTTGGGGTGAAAATGCATTTATTTCAGAATTATGGAACAAAAACAAAACAAAAAACCAAACAAAACTGCTTCTTGTCAGAAGCTCATTCTCTGGTGGATGAAGGAGTTGGTATTTTGTTTTCGTTTTGGGTTTTTTATTATTATTTTCAGATTTGTCACTGAGTGGTGGGTTTTTTGTGGACTTTGGGTGTGTGGTTTTTGTTTTTTGTGGTTTTTTTGGTGGCAGTGTGGATTGGGGGTTCTATTGTTTCTGGCTTTTGGGGGTTTCTTCAAAGAGAGCTTTTTTTTGCTGTGTAGAGAGAGAGTTTGCTGTCTGGAGCATTTTTGTTGATAGAGGAATTCTTATATAATCAATGTCTAACAAAGATAATGATCCCTAAAAGCTGAGGGGGTTTTTTTGTTTTGTTTTGGTTTTTTGTTTGTTTTTGGGTTTTTTTTTTTTATCTTCCTTTTCTTCGTAGGTGTTAATACAAGTGGTTTCTGGAAGTATGTTTGTATGCTTGTGAGTTAGTATAAGGCCGCATCTATTTAGGGTCCTCACTGAGAGCTTAAGCAACCTGACTCTTTTGAATTGTTGAAATTATGCCAGAAAATTGATTTGAAACTGTTCAGGTACTTGTGTTGTTCTGGTACTTTGAAAGGACTGGAAATGTTCAGCAGTACCTCTGATGCCATCTGCAGTTTCTTTGGCTTTCTATGTATCATTTTGTCTAGCTTGTCTCCCCTATTAGCTTTAATCTTACTGTAAGAATACTCTGTTAATGTAAAATATGCTTAAGCTTGGAAAGTCATATATGAGAAACAACAGAAGACCAACCAGCTAGTTTTGCTTTCACTTGTTTTATTCTGTATGATCTTCTGTATCTTCTCTCAGAAAACCCCCCTGAATATAATTAATTGCATAATGGACTGCAGCCATTTTAATCTCTTTAGACAAGAATTGAGTACAGAAAGAACATAAAATAGTACATAAACAAGAATTCAAACAATGCAAGATTTATTCCCAATTCTGTTTTTTTTCCTATTATCTCCCTTATTTCTTTATTTATTTCTTTTCTTCACTCCTTTAGAGTATATTAATGAAAAATGCTTGAGAGTTCAATCATGTTAATAAACCAGCCAAAACTCTTCACATAGGAGAGAAGTCTTGGAGGGGTAAAATACGAGCTTAACAGGTCAGTTGAAAATTGAGCTATAAAAGTATCAGAAAAGTATTGTTAACTGCTGGACTAAAATCAAGCTGCTCTTTGGTTTGGAGTTAATTTGCAATCTCTATATTCTACTGCAGACAAATAGTAGTTTCTGGTCCAGTATCCATTCTGACTACATTTAGAGTACTTTTAGAATTTGGATTGAAATAATACTGAGAACGTATTGCACTTGAGCAGAATGGTCCATCATTCTCTTCAAGCAGAAAGCTCTATCCACCTGCATTGCATAAAGCTCACAATCATGAAGCAGTTTGTTTTAAAAATTAGGTCTATAATATTATTCATACAAATGTATTTAAAAGACCTTCATAAAAATAGTATGGTAAGTAGGTGGAATTATTGCTTAATATCACTATATTGAGTCCTAAAATTTAGAGCTTATTTTATCCTCAACAAACTGTTCAAAACTTCCATTTTGGAAGATGAAGTGATCTTGTTTAAATATAAAAAGTGAAGTTGTACCATTTTTATAATGAATGTTAGTAGGGGGTCTATTTATGTTTTCCTTAAGGAAGCACTAAAATCCATATAAGGTTGTTTTACGTTGTGTGTGTGTATATATATATATATATAGTCCTATATATACATGTTAATGAAAACATCAAGCCTCCAGAAACTCATTTCATCTGCTCGTAATAGCTGGTGCAATGCTTTTTTATGTTAATAGAAACACATAACAAATCCAAATTTAAAGCCTGAAATGAAAGACCTTGAATGTTCTGTGTTTAAAACTTCCCTGATTGAGTACACATTTGATTGTGGAAGCCAGTGAAGTGTGTTGAGTCTGAAAAACAAAAGGGTACCTCTTTATGCTTTACTTTTGTTTTAAAATAAAAGTTACTGTCAAACTTTTTGTCAAGGTGTCACCAAATCAGTCATAGTTGATGTGTGTGTGCAGGGGTTTATCTTGGCACTATTCTCAACTGGTGAACATGGTCAAAAGGTTGAAGCAGAATGAGGAGACAAGAAGATCGTTAATTCAGGCAGCAGAAGAGTGAAAACTAGGTCCCAAGTCTTAAGACAAAATATACATTACCTTGAGGAGTAAAAAACTATTTCCAAGCATTTTCTGCTTCTGGACAAACCACTTCAGGTTTCTGGTGTTGATTTGTGAAATGCACTGTGAAGCAGTTAGAAGTATTTAAAATATGGAACAGCCCTGCCCTTAAAATCAGTGGATATCATCAAACTATCCCATGAAAAATGCACATTGCAAGCTTTCTTCAACAATTCTACCAGCTGAACAATATTTAGGTAGTTTATATATTATATGAATAATGCAGCCTGCCAGTGCTAGAAAAAATACTAAGCACAGCAAAACCTTTTATAATTGTAAGTGCCTGCAGCAGAATAGAAATAACTTCTTGCACAGCTGTTGCTGTTGACAGCAGGAAGTCTTAATAAAACAAAACAGACTCCTTTTCAAAGATGTTGACTTTTTCAGGGAGAAAAAAGTCATTGACCATCTAAAACCAATAATGCAATGGTTTGTTTGGGGTTTTTTTTTCATTTATTAATGAATACATTAAGCCAGATGTCATGATTAATGACAACAAATGTAAATGTGTTGGTCAGAGAAATGCTAAATTTAGAGACATTCACCTTGGATGCTCTGATTATTATTGCAAAGAGGAGAACCCAGTGGTGTTTAAAATTCAGCGTGCATTGAGGTTCTTGACAAAAGAAATCAGCAAGTGAACTTAAAAGTACTTAGATTGAAGAGGTTGAGAATGTGTACTGTAGAACACAGTCATTTGCTGAATGTTTATATTTAGAAAAGGGATTTAGTGCAAAGTAAAAACAAAACCCCAACCCCTCAAACCCAAAATCAATTAGTATGTTTTAATTGTTGAATTCCTGCTTAGTGTCAAGTTGCATTCAAAAATCTTCACTTTATGAATCCTCAGGTAACCACAGAATCACAAAATAGTAAGGGTTGTAAGGGGCCTCTGGAGATCATCCAGTCCAATCCCTCTGCCAAGGCAGGATCACCTGGAGCAAGTTACACAGGAACATGTCTGGGTGGATTTGAATGTCTCCAAAGAGGGAGTACTCCATAACCTCCCTGGGCAGCTGTTCCAGTGCTCTGCCACCCTTAATGTAAGTAAGTTCTACCTCATGCTGAGGTTAAACTTCTTGTCTTTTAGTTTATGGCCACTTTTCCTCAATCCTGTCCCTGGGCACCACTGAAAAGAGCCAGGCACCATCCTCTTGGCACATGCCTTTGAGATAATTATATGCATTAATGAGTTCCTCTCTCAGTCTTCTCTAGACTAAAGAGGGCCAGCTACCCCAGTCTCTCCTCATAAGGGAGATTCTCCAGGCCCTGATCATCTTTGTGGCCTCTGCTGGACCCTCTCCAGTAGCTCCTTGTCTTTCTTGTACTGAGTGGCCTAGAACTGAACACAGTACTCCAGATGCAGAAAGCTTGTCAGAAATGTAATTCATACCAATATGCAAAATACCCTCTATATTGCTTTTGGAGCAGAAATTTTGTGCCTGTAAATTTTATAAACTTTTAGTGTAAGTAAATGTTAAGATTCACTTTTTATTTTATGTAACTAGATGTGAAAATAGTTTTCAAACCTCATTTTGCCAGGTTAATCACTGTAAGGAACTAGAAAAAAATAAAATTTTGTTGGAAGAACAGAGATTTGTTAATGATTTGATTCTACACATAGAATGGCTGTCTTTGCTCTGATCTAAGTATATATGGTCACTGGACTTGGAGCTTTTTGAAATGGACTTTGGCTCTTAAAAAATTTTAAACATACTGTGTATTGTGGTAATGAACTTTTAACTGATTTTTAGGCTTTAATTTGTAAATGGATTATGTTCTAAAAAATTTACTGAAAGGTGGAAATCACTCAGTTTTAGTGATAACCATTTGTGGTGACTTTAGCACTGTATTACTAAATATGTCTGGAAGTGTTCAAGGCCAGCTTGGATGGAGCAACCTGGTCTAGTCAAAGCCCCATGGCAGGGTGGCTGGAATTAGGTGAACTTTAAGGTCCCTTCCAACCCAGGTAATTCTGTGTATAGTTGAATGGCATTTTTTCTTGTATCTCTCAAGCCGAAAATACACTTCATGTACAAATCCTTTCTGTCTCTCTTCCCCCTTTCTTCTTAATGAGCAATTAAAAAGAGTATAATTGTAAGCTAGATGGAGCGAACAGATCAACATACTCTGGGTCATGGGTCTGTACCCTATAAAAAGCCATTCATCTGGCTTCATTAGGAGCTGCCACCAGTCTAGAATCTGGAAAATAGCCAGAGTTTTGTGATTTAGTCTGAAGTAAAACAGCAACTTCATTTTTCTTTCAGTTAGAACTCCTGAAAAGTATAAGTTACTTTCTGATCTAGGAATCTACAGTGAGGGCATGCTTGACCCTTGAGCAGTTGTGGTTCATAAACTATTAAGGAAGAGAAAAAACCCAACAATAACAAAACAAACAAAAATCACACAAAACTCGACCCCAAACCAAAAAAAGCCCCACCTGAAACCAAGCAGAAGAATTAATAAAAACTAGGTTTTCTCTCTTAAAGTATTTTGAGATGCCAACTTGTTCATCAATTTTAATAAATAAATTTGTTTTTCAAGTGCAGTGATGATCTGACTGGTGATTTCAAACATTTCATCTTTTGAAAAGATATCTTTTCTATACATTATCGGGTATCAATTTGTTGGGTTTTTTTCCCACCATGGAGGTGCATGATTTCATGACTGCACTTTAGTAACTAGTTGTAGCATATCAAGCAGATTAATTAGGATTACATATATCGCTGTATTTACTAAATGTGTTTTTGACTGCATGTACATGTGCTGGTTTCCAGCTCTCTGTGTCTGTGATTCAGTTTACTGGTAAATTTTATTTATTGGCCAATAAGGAGAGTCTTCAATGTGTTAGCAAGTTTTCTGGCAATAGAAGGTCACAACTGAGAAAGACATATGGATGGGGGAAAACTTTAGAAAAATTACATAATGTCCTGTGCCTTTGTGGAATTTCCTGTGCTCAAGCTTTTCCTTGCTGTGTGAGGGTGGGCTAGTGAACAGAGAAAACTTCAAGGTAGACAATGCACAAACACTTGCCTGGTGAGCCACTCTGTCCCTATTTTGGGGACCAAGACCTTTAAATTGTGTGACTCTATAGAGCTAAATATAGACACATAAAATATGCAAGTCTGGCAGATCTCTTAGCAGAGTTATTTTACATCTCTGCAGTGGCTGCACAGGTATTATCTTTGTCTGCCAATGTGAGTAGGCCTTCAAGTTGGGCACAGTTTGTCAGGAGAGAGCTGGGTATTGACAGCCTGCCATGTGGTCAAATAAGAAAACCCCTATTCTAGTTATTTTTGCAGGTAGGTGGAAGAGTCCTGATTTTGGCACAGTCGCTGGGTTGTCCTTATTAGTTTATTCCTGATCTTGGGGGTTCTGCCAAATATCCTTGTGGCCCATAAATTCTGCATTCTTTATCTCTACTATCAGTGATACATCCTTCTTCCCAAGCTTAATTAACCTGCCCCTAGGTCTGAGATTATTGAAGAATGTCAAGCCTTAAACCTTAATAAAGCAATTCTGGTGACAAGCAATTTGTCTATAACACCCTGACATCACTTAGAGCTTATTGGCTGCTATCTGTATCATGGATTAAATCTCTTTTCTTGTTGACTAAGCTTCAAAATATGCAAGGATCTAATGTCAAAAAATATCCTTTCTTAAGAAAATTTTGCATATTTCACGTTTTGCAATGAGAAATGCCTTTACAAGTACAAATCACAGCTAAGAGAATGTAATCTAAAAAACTATTCATAATGTTTGCACATCTATTTTCCATTTTATGTTTTAATCTTTGTAGGGGAATAGATTCACAGAACTTTTCAGTAGGTAATGCTATGAATCAAACAAGGACTAGAAAGGAGCATTCTCAGAAATGCTCAAAATTTCAGAATCTCTTTAGAGATGACTCTAAAGCAGTTATCAGCCTCTCCATTGCTCCTAGATTATATAGCCCTTACCAATAAAAACTCAAACCATCTTTTACGCAAAAGTCATTTAGGTATCAGTAAATGTGGACCACAGAATCCACTTTTGGTAGATACTGGGGCTTGTAAAGGTACAGTTTACCATGGCATAGAAGTGTGTTCTCTTAAGAAGTTGGACTTGTAATACGTAAATTAAAGTTTTATGCAAGTGTAGAGTATTTCTCCAAGTACCTTACACTGGGAAAACTACACTGAGCAAGAAGCTCTACTGACTTAGACAAAATACCTAATTTCACCTGAGTATCTTCTAATAGAAAAGCAGTATGGGTAATCTGGGCTTCCAGAAATCTCATGCAGATTTTCTTTATCTCCTTTTTCCTTATTTGTCAGAACTTTCTCATCTCACATAAAACCTCAGAAGCTGTTAATATGGATGTCAGCTTTTAGGTAGGTAGTACCACTGTGGCACTGAGGTAATTTCTTATTCTATTTTGCTTGTGATCTCACTGGAGTAGCCATATTCTTAGGTATTAGTACAGCATCTCAGAAAATCTTGATCCTTGGCATGCAGGATTTTCATAAATAGGAGTGGTAATACAAAGGTTTGAGAGAGAGAAGAGAATAGCTACACATGGAACTTTTTTATAGATAATTATAAACATCCCAGTTGCTTGGCAATACATACTTTCTTATTGAGTGTTCTCAGTGTTTTCTCATGGCTGTGGTTTGCAAGGATTGTTTTTTTTTGTTGAAGTATTTTGTTTTCCTTTTAAAACTAGTACTGAGTTAAAAATGAAGACACTTTGAAAGACTTTTAATTGCCATTATAGTCAGGTAATAGTCTCTAATGAAAAGTATTAGAAATGTTAGTTCATTAAAGCAATGCCCCCTATAATTGTAGTATACAGGGAGATATAAAACCTGAAAATTTAGGAATGCCATTTAGTAAGTACAATGCATGGGTTTTGGTAGGCAAGGTTACAAATTAGTGGTCTTCCTCAATGAAGTTGTTTTAGAAGTCAGTGGCCTTTCATATGGAAATGAACTGTAATTTTTGCACCATCTTTATGAAAGAGAAGACTTCTTATCTAATGGATAAGTGTCATTGCGCCATCAGCTTTCAAAGGCCGCAGAAAGAATATGATTGCTAATCATAAACATGGTGTTGAAATGTTTCTCCACTTACCAAATATTTCGTTGTAAAAAAGGACATACCCTTTTTATCACACTTGATCAGCTTATGAAGATGGCCAATTCCTGTTTGTAGCTCTACTAAGGATCTGCGATATGAACTTGAGCAAGTTACTGCACTTGCGAATGCCTTTCTGGGCTGTTTGTAATGTGAGATTTGTCAGTTAAACAGTGTAGGGCAAAAATACTTACTTTCAGAGTATATGGGGTTGAGCCTTTTATATAAGGGCCTCCATAGCAATGTCACTATTTCAATCTTATGGACAAATAAATACAAAAACTATGATAATATAATTTTGAATAGTAAAGCAGAAAGAATACCTTATCTGTTAGTTTTTCACATCAAATTATAATGGAAACTTTTATCTTGCTTTTACTACGTGTATTAGAAATAGTTCTTTTTCACTTGTTTATCTGCAAACCTTGATTATAGGAAAAACAAAATCAGAAATGAATAGCTTTAATCTCTAAGTCTTGAAAATAACAATAGTTTTATCAGTGAGACACCTTATTCTATATGCTGCATTTCTCCAGTTAGATTTTGCTTGTCTTTGAAACAATATATACTTTGCTTCTTAAATCATAGACTAGATAAGACATAGGTTTTCAACGTACCCTGTGTGATTTCGTGTTATGTATGTCTTCAGCAGAGTATCCTGAAAAGTCTTTGCCTTCTAGAAAGGACTTACTTGAAATACAAACTGGTTGATCAGTAAGACTAATGCAAATATAGTAGTGGCAAGAAGTTAATTGTAGTACTTCATTAGTAACAAAGTTGAATAGGTTTTATATATCTTTTAAAGTAATGTGACTTCTTTATGGAATTGTCCTGATTAAGCTCCACCCCTATTTTTCTGGGATCTAAATGTCTGGGTGATACTACAGGTAATGCTGTCTCCTACAATAGTAAAATAACAGTAACAATTATAAAAAAGTAGATTTAGTTCTGGAGGTATACCATTATGTAAAATTATGCTGTTAACTCTTATTAAACTCAAGGTCTGTTCTATTTATTCTACTGCATGCTCTGTACTGCCTGCATCAAAATTCCTTAGAAAAAGTGATCAGTGAGTAACAGGAATTTCGTGTTTACTCTGAGATCCTCTCTTATGTGCATTGCATTTCTTTGCTGGGTGTCATTAGACAGCTGCTCGAGCACACCAAGACTGAGAAGTCTTTGGTCACTTCGGTCTTGATGTCTCTGAGTGAGAGCAGGGGAAAATAGCATATTTGAACCAAATGCAACATGATGGTGAAGATTCTAAGTCTGTGCTACCTGTGATTTAACAAATGCAACATGATGGTGAAGATTCTAAGTCTGTGCTACCTGTAATTTAAGTGACAGAAAAGATCAGGTGAATGTAGTTGAAGCATAAAACCCATGCAGCACAAAGCGAAGATTTTTGTCTTTCATTAAGAAGATGATCTTAATAAAAAAAACCCTGCATAAGTAGCTGTTATTGCTGAATTGATGCAGTGTCAGTGAGTTTACCCAAAACAGCAGTGGTTGTAAATAAAAGTTTGCAATTGCATCCTGAGTCATAAGCCTGAAACACTAAAAACTTCAATAAAATTTGAAAATTAAGACCAATATTCTGAGTAGCAGAGGTGAAGAATGAAAACAAGAGATCAAGGTGAGAGCTCAGAATGTGCTCTTTTGTAATCAATAAACAATGAGAATAATGGAGCGGTGCATACAGAACCAAATATCACCATAATTGACAAATGCAGAATGATAAAAATTGGAATAATATTGGTATTTGTGATATTACAACAGGCAGGATCCAAGAGCAAGTGCATTAGCTATCTGAAAAAGGTGACTAAAGAGAAATTAAAATCCTTAAAATATACCATCAGTTTACCATGAAAGAGAGAAGGCATCAGTTTATTAGTCTAAAAGAAGGTAGAAGTCAGACAATCTGGATCTAAAAGTAGATTATTTTTTTCTTTTTAGGTTTGACTAAAAGTTAGTAGTACATTAACAGTATCAGTGTCTTAACTTATTTTTTTAACAGAATATGTAAAATTAAGAACATGGAGGGGGGAAAGGAAAAGAGGTGTTTGTCCTACTAATAATCACACACTTTTGTGAACAAGGAAGATGAAAATTTATCCTGGGGAAACAAAGAGAGAAAACTGTAAACATAAACGTATTGTGCTGAATAACTAAGAAGCACTTAAATATTCCTTGATAATTTACACCAAACCAGCAAGTAAATATTACAGCAGGTCATCTTTTCAGTCTTAAGACTTGATGTGCAAGTTTTTGTGGGTTTTTTTTCTAGTTTGCTCTTTTGCTTTCATGGGTTAAGTCCCCTGTGTGTGATTTTATCAGATTACAGACTTTGTGCGAGCACATATTTTGGAAACTTCAGTGAGCATTTATGGCACAATAAACCCTCAAAAATTATTGAAGGGAGAAATTTTCTCTTTAATTTCCATCAGAAGTATGACACATAGGCATAATATCAGTTTTACCAAATGTAATATCAGCTTTGAAAAATGCATCAACTCTTTGCTTTCACATGAATATTTGTTATTCTCTGAAAAAAAAAAAATAATTTACTAGGTGAATTCCAACAATAACATTTTAATCACTTCTGGAATTATAATGGTTTCTCACATTTGTGTACATGCTAACTGTGAAACTCAGCTTGCAGAATACGCAACTGAGAACTTGTGAACCATCTGTAAATGCTGAATCTATTCCAACGGTCCAATTTCTTTAATTTCAAGGTATGTTTGAGTACTATTCCTTGCAGGAATCCCATAGCATCCCCTATAAACCATCTATGATGCCTGATACAATTTATCTGGGGATAGTACAAAACAAAGAGGAAACTTTGGGAGATTTTCCAGGCTTATTAGCAATTTTCCCAATGCCTATTGTTTTATCCCTGCTCCACTCGAAAGCTGGAATCACTGTCATCTTGTTGCAAGTCTGCATAAAGCCCACAAAATTTAGTAATTTTGTAGTGTCAGGTAGACATGATGGAGGAGAAAGGCAGTTATAAGCAGTTTCCTGTGCAGTTAATGTTTATCTGCTGTTGAGTTAGTTGACTTAGAAAAGAATGAAGGACTGATCTAGTTGGAAGATATTTTCATTAGTATCAGCACTTTGAAGTTTTGTCCAGTGCATAGCAGTAATAATGAATAATTATTGCAAGACAAATCAGTTGACCAGGATAATAGCTGTATTTATAAACCTGAAAACAAGACAAGCAGCAGTTCACCCATTGATATTAGAGTTTCATAAAACATGAACTCTCAAGTTTAGCACAATAATTTATTTTGATTACATTAGCACTTCTGAAATCATATAATGTACCACTTGACATAAATCTGGCATGACTAGATGCAGAGTTAGACCTTAAGTTAGAAAAATTCAGAGATGTAGATATCTAGAGATTTTGATGATATGATTACTGAGCAGCTCACTCTAAGTCTTTACTGAAATGTTAAGAATAATTCCAGAGATCTCTTGCTTGCTTAGAAGTAACTGTGGATACACTCAGATCACAGTAACTCACAGTAATCAGAGCTTTACAGTTTAATTATTGCTTTTAGATGGATATTCAGTTTGAAAACAAAGGAAATTTAAACCAAAAAGTCCACTACCTTTGATGTTTCCTTAAAAGGTATGGTTTTGATGGGAAGCTGCAGCAGTATACTACTGTGATAACATTGTCCATTTACACGGTTAGAACAGCTACAGAAAAAGGGACCTACTGGCTTAGGCTGCCAAGTGCAGTAAACTAATAACAGGAAAATATTTTTTAATGTACTTTACTTTTATTTCATTTAAGTGCTACGTATAGCAGGGGGGTTTAGATAATTCTTTTTCCTGAGTAAGAGGCAGCAACCAGTTTGACTATAACCTTGACACAGAGCTTGATAGCGTGCTACAGCTCAGTAATGTTACTGATGAGCATTCTAGGAAAGGATTACAGTTTATATAATAGTCCCACCTATAATTAGCACATCTTTGCTTACCTAGTGGGAGGGAGTAACAGCAGCATAAAGTTGCATTGTCAGTTTTGTGGTATAAGACTTGATCTGTTAAGGTCTTCACTGGCCAGAGCATCAAAGAAAAATATTGGAATAATGCAAAAATTATTGTATTTGTCCTGTCTTTTATGACTTGTGCCAAGCAGCTGTACTGAAACATGTATGAGGATGTAGACTGTTGACTCTAGGAAAAAAGTGTTTAGAGGTATCTATGTGCTTTCTTTTCAAAAACACCAGCACCACCTTTTGGGGGTTATTAGTTTAGTT
Source organism: Margarornis squamiger (assembly GCA_035222235.1). Lineage (NCBI taxonomy): Eukaryota > Metazoa > Chordata > Aves > Passeriformes > Furnariidae > Margarornis > Margarornis squamiger. The sequence goes on from JAWWTY010000156.1 coordinate 4,495,471, forward strand.
GCTGGTTTTGGTTTAGATCCTTTATTTTCCTTTCTTCCATTTCTGTAACTCTTTTAGACAAATTTTGTTTTCCTTGAGTTTTCATGATGCACAATTTAGCTGAACTGTAATAAAGTTCTTACAAGTAATTAACAGGCCTTTCTCTTTACTTGCCTTTAGTGAGTTTTTTAAAATTAGAAAAATTTGAATTCCCATCTGTGATCAAATCTGAAATGTCAAATGTAGCTTCATGCTTTTCAATACTTTCATACTTTTTAAAGACTAAAAGGGGAGAGAAACTTGAAGAAATTAAAATCAGTAATTTTAGCTAGTATCCTGCAGTTTGTTTGTCCACATACATGTTAATTTGACTGCTGTGAGATTATTAATCTGAAGTGCTGCTTACCAAATTTTGAAGATGATATTTCTCAATTCAGTGTCACACTTGGATATTCAGCAGATTCTTTTGCAGAACTCATGACATTTGCTTTGAGTTAGCCTTAACTGCCAGTTCTTCAAATCAGCCCATTCAGAAAAAGAATGTAAATGTTAAATTTATAAGCAAGTCTTATAAGGAGTCAGGAACTGGGAAACAAGATTGAAGTTTTATTGTATTATTTCCAATGTTAAATATGATGACTTGAATTTCTAATTTTTTTTTTAACTTATAATAAATCTGGTTGATTCTTGCATTTTATGTATTTAGGAAGCACTTGAAATATTTTCTAAAATCTTTCTTCAAAATAATTACTTTTTATCAATTTTCTTGTTATAATTTCCATACAGTTGCTGATCTGTATTCTTACGAGTCACTAAAGAATGATTCTTGCAAAAGGGCTTAAATACCAAGTCTCATTTCAGTCAGCATTAACAAACATGGTTGTATGCCGGGCCTGTCAGATCCACCTTTTATACAGAATCTGATGACGGTTTAACTTGTCAGGAGGGTCCCGTAAGACTCTCAGCTGGCAGCTGTGAATCCTGAAGAACTTGCCTTCGTATTTTTAGTCTTGTGCCCAGCATGTGTGCTCTTCAAGGTTTAGTGATAGTGTTTCCTACTTCCAGGTTTTTCTGTAGAGAATCAACAATGATCCCATCCAAAGTTTGTTCTGGCACTTCTCATCTCTTTATCTGAATTTCAACAGTATATTTAAAGATTATATATTTTTTAACTCCTATTACAATTATAATTATTACTATTATTATTACCAGCAGCAGCAACAGATGGGTATTTTGATTACATTTGGGTACTTTGTTGATAGTTTATAGCACTTTCTATAGGTAATGCAAGTGTTAAGAAGTGCACTTCAATTCTTAATATAAGTAATAAATTAAATCAGATGACAGTAAATCATAGAATCATAGAATTGTTATGGTTGGAAAAGACCTCTCAAATCATTGGTGCTCTTAATCCAGCACCACTGTGTTCAGCACAGAACCATGTCCCCAGGTGTTGCAATTGTTCTTTGAAAAAGTGGCTAAGCATGTTTTCTAAGTTCCTGACATCTGTGCTTGCTGCAAGTGTTTCTAGGTTATGACTGCAGTGACAGTGATAATGTGTCCTCTGTATTGGCATATTAGGAAATGTTAATTGCTAATTTTTAATTGCTTCAGTTTTGAATCAGGGGAAGAATTATGCCCTCAATCTAAAACTGATCATCATTTAGCAAATATACATATATAAAATACAAAAGTTATGGATTTGAGCATCTACTCAATTGTCACTTTAGAGTCTCTTCTAAAATTCTGGCCAGAAGTCCTAGATACTTCTGAACTCCTATTAACATGAGAAGGTAGAAATTGCAGTCTTGTAATGATGCAAACACACACCTAGTCCCATGTTCTCAGTGGCAGCTGCTTCAGAGGAAGGACTATCTATATGGATATATAGAACAAAATAGTTGTAATTGTTGCTGTTGAATTGAATTCAGATGTCCTAATCCATTCATTTCTCTGAAATTTTGCCATTCACTAAGCTTTTAGGAACATAATAAAATTCAAGAGAAAGAATATGATGAACATAAAAACTTGAAAAGTTCTTTGTAAAAGATCACATTTGACTGTAAAACTTTACACATGTTTTTGCTTAAAGTGTGCTAAACCAGTCTAAAACAATGCTGTCCTTTTCCTGTCTTTCATTTGGAATGAAAGTGAAATATGCAGAATAAGTGTATTTTAACTATTGTAAATGAATGAGTCAAAGATGATCTTGGTGACATATACTTGTGGAATAAGTGGGACAAGGGGGTGTGTGTGGAAGAGGAATCTTAATTTCCTTCTAAGTCTGGAAAGATGTCTTTCTAGGCACTTGCAGACATGTTTTATTGGTGGACTTGTCAGTGCTGGGTTAACGGTTGGACTCAAAGATCTTAAAGGTCTTTTCCAACCTAAGTCATTATATGAGTCTATATTGAGTTCAAAAGCATATATCCTAGGCTTAACAACTACTTGATTAATTGCAGCTGGCATGTTGCCTTCCCTGTTAGGCAATGTGAAGGACTTCAGCAAACGGTACCTGTGCCTCTTACTGCTTTAACTTGTGGAGGATGATTTTAGTTTGCAGCCACTGTCTATAACTTGTATTGAACCTTCATAAACCAATCTGCAGGCCTGCAGCAAAATGCAAATATCTGCATGTTTAAACAAATTGCAAATCAATTTTTAGTGAATATTTGTTAAAACTCTTCCCAGATTCTCCGGGCATATTGAGTAGGGTGTTAGAAAGTCTCTGCAGTAGTGCCCTGCACAGAAGGAGGCCACAAACTCTTGTGTGCTGCTTTTGCTGGTTCCAGTTATCTCCAGCCCACTGCATGCCAACACTGCAGGCTGTTAAGGGAGCCTGGTGAGGTCTCCCTGTTCAGCCATACTTAAGAAAGAGGGGATGTAAGAAAAAGGGTAGGATGATGCTGCTGAAGATGTGAAGGAGATGGTCTTGGAAGTTTATTAGTGAAGACGAGTTGCTTTAAAGAAGTTTGGGAATGTGCTCCTGGAAGGAAGTGTGCAGTCCCGAAGTGGGGCCCTTAGCTACAGCCATTGGCCACCTGCACTAGGGCAGCAGTCCGTGGAGAACTCACATTAGGGCAGAGAAAAAGTACCAAGAAGCCAAGAGCAGCAGGGGAAAGCTGCTATGCACTGGCCCTCTGCCTCCTGTGATGGGTGACTCAAGGGTGACCTGCCATGCACATACAAGAAAGCTGAGATGAGGTGTGGGGGAAAGAAGATCTTTGGTGTAAGATGAGCATGGCATAGAGGAAGGAAGAGTATTTATAGAAGTAGTTGTTTGATTTTTCTTTTTTTAAGCTCCCCTCTTTTCCTAATACCCAGATGAGGGATCAGAAGTGGGTGTTAAATAACATTAAGTTAAATTCAGTAAAAATTTGCCAAACTAAGACAGTTTTTTCAATGACAGCCTCTAGCAAAACATACAGCAACACTTTGATTCAATTACTGCAGAAGTGGAGTTCCCAAATTCTCTGCTGAATGAACATGGCTTAAATTTTTATCTGAGCAAGAAACTTAGATACTATGGGACCTTTGAGAGCTGTAGAAAGGAAATCCAACTTCAATGTCAAGCTTTCAGTTCAATTTCTGATTCAATTTATTTATTTAGCCTGAAGAAAACTCATGAGAAATAACACGTTTGACTTCAATTGTGATTCTTCTGAGAGCTGATACATTTATAGTTGTACAAAATATATTCAATATAAAGGGAAGCTGTCAAAAAGCTATTAAATAATGAAACTAGGTTTGGTGTTTACTGCATCTTTTAAGGCAAATGTTAACAAACAGATTTCACTTAAATAGGTAACATCAGTTGAAAATCAGGTCCAGTGCTTGTTTCTACCCTTCCTAAAAATTCCCTAAACAAGGCAATATTTTACAGATTGTGATTTCAAGGAAGAACTGAGTCATGAGTCCTTCCTTGTGAGAGCTTGTGAGAGCTTTTCCTTGTGCATGAAGAGGGTCATATATTTCTGAAAAGACAAACAGAAACATAATGACTGGTTAACATAAGCAAATGCTGAATGGTTCCTTGTTTGAAACTGTCAATATGGGAGCTTTTATATATATATATATGTATATATATATATGTATGTATATATATATTAACTGTAAATATAAGTACAGAAAAAACTGAAATATATAAAACCCCTTAGTAATGTCTGATCTTTTCTGACAGGAGGCAGGGAACTAATTTTTCTGTTATGTGCAGTCACACAGCTAAAGTACTTCTACTGTGACTTGGTTCTGTTTTAAAGACTATGGTGTGCTTCCTCAAATAATGTAGTGTTGTTTTCTCCTTTTCTAAATGCAGTATGAGTATTTAAAAGCCAACTCTTTTATTCCTGTCAGCAAAATATGAATTGAGAATACTCATGAGGCAAGTAGGAGGGGTGGTAATTGAAACTGTCAGAACTTTATAAAAACTAATTTAGTACAAATACAAATAACTCTGAGGGCTTTCCTGATGTTTATAAAAAATAATGCTTAAACGAGAAAAATATTTAAGACAGGTAGTTGGAAGTATATGATAGCAGTGTCAGCACTTCAAAAATACTTTAAATATCCTTTGACATAAATGTGTATGTAAACACAGTTTGTGTTTGTGGTTGTATCTGTGTGTATATGTACATACATATATATAGTATGTATGTTCCTGGATAGGAAAAATGTTAGCAATGATAGGAAACACCAGTCCTTTTGAAGAGACTATGTGAAATATTATGCAATTATTTATTATCATGTGTATTTCTCCAATTAAATGCTGCAGAACACACTTCACAGACACTGATGGTAGATGATGTTGAATTCAAAATGTCAGCATAGTTTAAGAAAGGAAAATGAATGAGATGAACAGAGTACTTGAGATAAGATTCTTCTGTGCAAAGCCAGAATGTACGGAAGGAGAATACCCTGTTGATTTGGCTAACAGAAAACTTCAAGTGTTTTATGCATATCCAAATGTTATATTCATAAGTGAGAATCAACATAGGTCAACTTAAGTATTTCTAAATATGTTTTCATTATTGAATTTGAGAATGTCTCTGATTCAGGGTGTTCTTGAACCATCCAAAGATACTTCAATTTTCAGGGACCAAGTGCTGTGTGAAAGTCAGTTTTCTTTGGGCACTTTTTTCTAAGCCAGTTGTAGCAGAATGAATGCACGGACTCCTGCTTGTGATTGACAGAAATCACTTTAATGCAAATTGTCCAGGATTATATACTGTAGCTTCAGCTAGGAGGAGCTAAGCAGTCAAAGCAGAATACAGCTGAAGGTCACACATTCACATACAAACACAGGGCAGCCTCCACACAGACAGACACACATACCTTGGAGTTTGAAGAGGCCCCTATCGCCCCCATGCACAGCAAACTGCAACCCAAGAGCCTAGCTCCACCCTTGGTCAGTAAATCAAAGCTTTAGCTAAAACAACAGAAGGTTATCTAGACATTTCCCAGGCCTTCTGTTTTTCTTCTTTCTTGTTCCCATGTTCAATTTGAGTAAGCTGCAACCAGATTTTTTAATAACCTGTTCTATAGGTTCAGACCAAACTTATAGCTTTACAGCTATTTTCAGTAAAGGTATTGCTTTTGAACTTACTCTTAATCTCTTTTCTGTTGAAGAAATCTGGAAGAATGGTTCTATAGAAAAAAATCTTTGTTCCTGTATGTCTAATATTGAAATTCTGCATCTCAAGAAGGGAAATGGAGGAACAATATATGATAATTTACTAATGATAAAATATTACTGGAATGTCTTTGGTTCTTAAATTAATGTAAAAGAGAAGGGTGTTACAAGACTCATTATTTGTATTGTATTAAGTGTGATGACTTAAAATTTTTCAGCTTTTTTTTTTTTTTTTTTTTTAGAGCAAATTTAGTTGTCAGAGCCAATATATGCTGGTTTACATAGCTTTGTAGATTAAAGTTCCTATGGTGATTTGGTGGGCTTGATGATTCTATTTAGCAAAAGTATTTAATGTCAGTCACGTATATGATCTAGTTCTGATTATTTCCTATATCAGTTCAATTCTGGTGCAATTTCACTAACAGTAGTAATTTCTTTTATTCTATAGAGTACAGCAGAATCGGGACAGACTTTTTCCTTTACAGTTCACTACAAGAACGTGAGATCGATACTTTGTTATTTCTAGTGGCATGACAGGTCCTTTGTACTTGAATGTAGCTCATGAATAACTGCCATTCTGGCCACTTGCTGAGTTTAGAAAAATAAATTACCTGATCCAGTCATGCCTGATCAAAATTGGGTAAGTCGAGTAAATATTTAGTGACTTTGCAACTTTGTTCTTAGTTTTCTCAAAGGCTGCTGCTTCTCCTCACTGCTTAGTTGAGAGTAATCAGGATTGAGAGTGACATCAACAAGGTGCTATAAGCATCCAATAAGCATGATTTTAGCAGGGTGTTCTGAAAATAAATAATTATTGTTTTGGGGAGAATTTGTGAACAAAATCATTTTCAGTAGGTGAAAGAGACAAAATACAATAATGAGCGGGGGAAACTAATAATATTTCAGTTACAATTAATTGAATTTAACTTTATGGATGTCTGTTCTGTATAATTTCTGGACTGACTGAATTTAGAAGCTAACAAAAAGCTATTGATTTGTTTCAATGGTTCTTGTGCAGTCCCTGAGGGTTGAGAGGCTTTAGGCAGAAGATGGTGTTGGATGTCAAATTCAGTATACTTCATCTGATGCTCCTTGAGGTTTATATTATCATTGATAAGCAAATCTACTTATTAGGGATAGAAAAGGTACACAGTATGTCAAAGAAATAAACAAAAGATCATGTTTATTATGGCAACTTCTTACTGTGGCATTGGCAAGGCTCTGAAAATACTGGTAAGTTAAGGTGCTTCCTCTAATTCAAATAAACTTTTTGAGCTAAGTAATCAAACCTTTGTGTACTTTAAGTTGTGTGTTTTGGTGTTGGCTTATTTTTCTTTGGTCTAGTTTTTCTTTATTTTAGATTATCCTTTCTTTCTTCAGCATGTGAATTCCTGCCATGTAAATTTTAGTGTCTTTAATGTCTACAGGTTGTAGGGTGTGCAAGGGAAGCCTGACAGCAGGTATCAGAGTTCCCTTGGACAGTTTATTGTAACATTGCCAGGAGTATCCTTAGGTATTTAAATAAATGAGGATTTCCTCTGTCTCTTTCTCAAATACAAGGATGAACAGTACTATAAATAAGTGGGCTATTTGTATCCTACTTTAAAAATATTTTTTTGCAATACATTGGAAGGTTCTGAGAGGGGAAATGAAACCCTTTTCCTATTAACCGTTAAACTTGTTATTCTGCTTCTGCCTTCTCTTAGTTTGTGTTATTTTATTTCATAACCTGACAGATGCTTCTCCTCTTTCCAGTTAAAAAGTGCTAGGTGTATTAGGTTTGGAACAGAAAATAAAGATTAGATTGGAAGATAGATGGTACTTTTAAGAAATGCTTTTAGGTCAGTATTGAGATGAAGTTGTATTTTTGTAACAAATCTACTCTATCCTAAGATCAGTAGTAAGTTAGTAGTATGCCTTATAAGTAATCTGTATTTCATTAAAATTTGTGTTTTGATCAGTATAAGTACAAAATATGACTTTCATTTTAGTGGTACTTGCAAAGTCCTTTGTTGGATCTTGCTTCTTTTTTTTTGGAAACAGTTTATTAATGAAAAAAAAAGACACAGAGAATTATATAGATTTATATATTTCCTACCTTTTTCTGCACCACAATTTCTTGATCTTAAAGCAGGCTTATAGATCCATAATTTTCATAGTATCACATTACTCTGCTTCATTGTGTTTGATAGTTCTCTGAAGGTATCATTCATTACCATAGAAATGATAATACAGTCTGTTTTCAAGCTAATTGCTGTATACAACATAAAATTTATTTCCATGAGGTTTAAATTGCTCATACAATTCATAATGAATGTTAATTCATGCTATCTAGTGTACCTACAATACTAATTTTAACAATAATAAAAATGGCCTCTTCATACCTCCGGAGATAAGCAGCTTGACTACCAGGAACCTACAGGCTAGAACACCTGGACTGGGTTTATGAAAAAAGTGTTCAACCCAGTGTTGAACAGTTAGTGATCCCAATCATTAATTAACAGACTACAACATAAAAAAATTAGCCTTTGCTGATTTTAACATAAAATTACTGATAATAAATTCCTAGCTCCTGTGGCTAGAGTGCATTTGTATTTTCTGTTCAGCTGCTGGAACCCTGAGGGAAATTAAGTATTATATGTATTCCTTGGTAGTGTGGTGTACCCACTTTGATGGGCTCTGGGTTAGTGCTTATGTACAAAAAACAGAAAGTGTAGAAAACCTGCTTAGCATAATACTAGATCATCTATTTAGTCTTTAAAAGTATCTTTGGAATTGGCAACAACATTGGTCTTGGGATTGTAAAACTAAATAATGTTTGCTTAAAAGAGACAGGCATTGTTTTGGGTTTTTTAAAATGATGGTTCATTTTTCTACTTCTTCCGTGATGTTTACATCAGGCATTTGCCTGCACACTTACAATTCTGCTCCACTGATGTATAAAAGAGTACCTGCAAAAAAAGCCTCCAGGCTTGTGTGTACCTTAATTATGGTGCCTTTCCAACCATTTGCCTGTTTTCATCTTTCAGAGAAAGCATTTGAAAAGTAGAGGATAGGAAAGCACCATGGGTGGACTTAATTAGCACAGGCTGCTTCACTGGCTTTGGATTACTATGAAGATCCTGTGAGTTAAATTTTGTAGGAAGAAATATAGTGATCTTAACAAGAGATTATAGGACCACAAATAGGTTCTGTTTTGCATTGTGTATCTATATATTACAGAGCAAAGGAAGCTTCCTCCTTGAGTTTGTTTCATTAAACAAAGGCAATTTCAATGAAAGATATTCTATGTTAAGATTTCACCATTGAAGCCATTATATCCAGAAGTTTCTTTTTTTCCACTCAGTTTTGTCTGCTAGTGTAAATATTTTTCATGCTGTTCTAATTAAAAATTTACACTCCATAAGGTTAACAGCTTTGCCAGTGGTAGTTTAAGCACAAATTATAATTGGGCTTTACAGGGCAAAGCTTAATTTAATTTAATTTATGCAGAGGAGGATATTGTTTTTATCAAGGAGAGTTTCAGTTACCTAGACAACTAGACTGTTTTTTGCTAGAAACAATTAAAAACTTAGCTTGACACCTCGCTTCACTTACCCCCCTCCCCCCCAAACCAACTACTGTTTCCTTTTCTTTTCTTCTTTTCCTCTGAAGGATGTCTGCTGAAGAGCCTTAGCTTCACAGGTCATTGCAGACTATGCAGTAGGAAATGAACCATGACTGACGAATTAGACATCAGGTTTTGAACACCCAGAATTCACCAATGATAATTTCTTTAATTTGGCTACATTGAAAATAGTAGCGTTAAAATACTTAAAGCAGGCTATATGAACGTAATACTGGACTTAAAAAAAAATTTATATGTATCCTTGGAACCTGGGAGTATGTAACTATATCAAAGATCACTCATATAAGCTCTCTGAATACAGCACTAAAGTAAAGGTTATATGACTCGGGAAAAAAATGGACATAAAGCTAGTACAGAAATTAACCCCTTACAGCTGTTCTCCTCTTAAAACTATCCCCCACACTCCTTCTCTAATCTTTGGATGTCTGATACTGGCCAGAGGTAACTTGAGAATGTCTAGGTGTGAAAATTTGATAACAGTGAATCCCTTTTGTACAGTTTTTATTTAAAAATGTTAGTATATTGATGGGAGCAGAGTGCTTATGACAGTGTCAGTCCATCCTTCCCCAAAGAAATCTATATGCTGTATAAATTATGTTGGAGGAGCTATCTAAGAAATGACATGACTGACTCGTTAGGTATCTTCTAAAAGAAGGTGAAGTTTATTATTTTGTGGACAGTTCTGAACTATGCTAAAATCCAGATTGCACATTTTAGGACAAACATTAACTTCAAATATTGCCTCTTGTTAGCTGTTAAATAATGAAAAAGAGAAATTTGCATTCTAATTTGTAGATCTGAATACAGAACCGAACCTTTTTAGCTCTTCAGTGCCTTCAAAATTTGGGTATAAAATAAAAGAGTTGAAGAGATGGGCAAAAAGTAATTTTTTAATTCAAATTGAATTTTCTTTTAAATTACTTATCAATATTTGACTGTGTTGTTAAGGTTTATCATAGTAATGAGTAATTAGAAATCTTTGCAAATGACCCTGAAAAAGTAGTGTCTACTACTGCAGTAGTTAAGCTGCAGTTAAGGGAGAGCTCTTGCTTCAGACTTGTGAGCATAGATAGGCATTAGGCTGCAAACAAAATAATATGACTGCTCCCAATCACCCTATCTTTTCTCCTGCTTAATCTTCTATAGCTAAGCAGCAAAAGGGTACTAATTTGAACAGAACCTAAAAAACTACTTATCATCAACAAAAAACTTGGTGTCAAATGTGTTGCCTTCAATGGAACTATATTGTCTTATGCTAATGAGTAGCCTTGCCCTAGGGCTCATGTAAAGAAGTGGCTACCATTTTCCTAGCAGCATGTCTATGGAGAGTCCTGAGGAGGAATTAATATCACACTACACTTGTTTCTGTAAGCAAGGCCCTGCATACAATACTGCTTTTTAATTATTTTAACCTATCTGTTTTAGGGTGCTAGCCTTTTTTCTCCTTCTCTCAGACATACTGTTGCAGTATCTACTGCCAGGCAGCTATTGATTTCCTAAACATTTTTTCCAGTCTTACTTGCCTAAAAAGAGTTAAATGTTTGAGCCCAAATGTTTATAAACCAAAGAGTGACGTTTGTTTTTCTTGCCCTAAAGGTATATTGGTGTTACTACATGCAATGAAACAAATGTGTCAAAACAAAACAGGGAGTCCTAAAGGAAACTGTCCCTGCTTTCTAGGGTTGGGAGTTTCACAACTCATAAGCTGTATTGAACATCTCATATTTTTAAACGTAAACTTTTGAATATGGGTTAAAAGTAGTGAGGTAGAATGATAACTATTTCTGATTCATTAACTACAACATTTTCCGTCTCTCCAATGTTAAAAAACTTTGAAGTGTTTTCTGTGTTACACAGGGTGTGGATTTGTACTATATTTGAAGTTTAATACATGAAATAGAAGTTACTTCAAAAGGTGAGAAGATAAAGTACCCATTGATCCCATTTATTTATAGCTCTTTTACTTTGTGCAGAATAGGCTAATACATTGCAAATGGTTCTCTTTTTTTTTTTTTTTTCTTTTTCAAAGACTTATCACATGAGGGATAAGATAGTTGTACTCCTACCATGGTGTATACTTAATTCTCTATAAAGTGTGAGTAACATCAGCAATAACTGGAGTTACCTATAAGTGCTTTAAAACTGTGTTGCTTTACATTACTGTCAGAGATAAGCTCAAAATAGCTCAAATATTAACCCAGATCTCATACATACTAATAACTGGGCTATTGAATATGAGTGATGTAGCTCTTCCTCCTTTGGTTTTACAGATTCGTTGAGCTTTTTTCCTTCCAACAAAAGCCACTTAATGAATCAGACCAAATTAAAATAGTTTTGAAATTACTCATACCTCATCGTTTAGTGTTGTGCTCTCCCTTCTCTCATATTTTTCCACCTTGAAGTAAAAAATCTGGGTACCTTTATAAGGTGATCTATAGAGCACAGTGTGTAGTTCTCTTTGAAAACTACCTAGTGATCCAACATAACACAGTATTGCATTAGTCCCTGCTTTGTTTATGCAGACACAGCTCTAATAATAGCGAGAATGGCTTTAGGAACAAGACAAGTACAGCTATAATTTGAGATTAATTGTTCCTTTAAGACAGGACATAGCATACGTGGATTATCCTAAAGCACGTGTCAGTTTAACAGGCTGTGTAAGCAAAGCAAGTGAAATGCTGTCATATTTTGCATTCATGAAGTCAAACGTTTCTAGACGAAGGCACACTTCTCATGACCCTTTTATGTCGAGAAGTGCTATGAGGAAAAAGTGAATGAATCCTAAAACTGTTCCTGTGTTTTCCCCTTAACATTCATAAAACTCATCACAATAGAAGCATAAACATAAGAATTCCAAGTTTTTATTTATCATATAAACAAAACATAGAAAGTTAAACAGCAATAGCAGAGTTTTGTAATGGCTATTTAATATTTGTTCAGTTTGCTACTAGGTTTATAATGTAAACAGTGAATGTTACACTGCAAAACATTTAGATATGTTTCACTCAAACAGATTTCAAAAGGTTCAGTCCTTTCAAGTCTACAGTATGTGTACATAAAAGTCAGTTTGTCAAATCTTGTTACTGAAGAGTGTGTTACTGAAAAAATACAGAGTTTTTACATAACATAATTTCTGTAGAATTCCATTAAAATGTTTAGAATCCTATTACTTTTAATGTGTGGAATTATCTGGGATTTTTCTGGTGAGAATGGAATGTCTTGACTCATATCAAAGAGTTTCCGTTATGATTGCCAGAAAATTTTTATTAGGGTGGTGGTGCTCAATAAACTTTGACTTCAAAACCTGACTTCTATTATTAACCACTTTTAATATTAAATGAACAAAAATTATTGATACATCTTATTCAACCAAACAGAAAGGCCTAGATCATTGTATGACTCCTAATGTACCTTCCACTGAAGTTAATGTCAACCACTGTTGACATAATAGTTAAGCTGGCCTCTTTGCTGTAAATAATGTGCTGTGACTCCCTTTCCTATTTTCACATCTGCATGGTCTTTGAAACCCTGACATATGGATAAGGGTGTACTGCATACGAATAAAAATAATCTCTGTTTGTCCAGAGAACAGTCCTGCTGGTCTGGCAGGATCTGCCACCTCTTTTTGCAAGGATCTACATCATGTCTGCTTTTCTGAAGTTATTGATCCCCAGGAAAAAGAAATATAAAGGGAAATACCTTGTATTTTGGCTCACTGCATTTTTAGAAGTATGTCTGCTTTTACATGCAAAGGGTCTTTTCCCCTGATGTATAATTGCTTTCTTCGTTTCATGGAAGAAAGTGCACAAGGTGGAAGGAACAACTGATCTGAAAATGCAGCTGTTACTTTCTTACGGTTTTGGGTTTTTCAGAATAGTAAACCACTCACAGGAGAGGGAGCAAACAATAGAATTATCAGAAAGTCAATACCCCAGATTCTGTAGTCAGCACATAAAGTGCATATGTTTAGCTTAACTTTCACGTTATAAGCAACTAATCCTTTCTCATATCTAATAATACCATAATTTGCTACAATTAAAATCCTTCATGCATATTTGCAAGTTATACCTTTGTGTATAAATACTACAAGGCAAAATACATCACTGAAAAAGAGTGGGCTTGTTCTTGTTAAGTGATCTCATATTGCAGTTGCCCTTGAGAAAAGCATTCTACAATTCAGGTACAAGCTAAATCGATAAATCCTTTAAATTGCTATTGAGTTATATAGGTTATACTAATTTTCTAACCTTCTTGGAATGTACAGTGGAAAATAGAAGTGTCTATTCTACAGCCTCCTGAAAGAGTGGCTACTGTACCCTTTGTGGGAATTTGTAACTAACCTCTGCTCAAGCCTGCGTAGTTTCTCACAGTCCAACTGCTCTTCATTTCTACTTCAGGGTGCTGTAAGGAAGGCAAGTACTTATACTGGGGTATAAGATCTTTCCCAAGACTCTGTCTGTATTGTCCAAGGTCCAGTACCAGCAAAAAAAAGCTCAGTTGTCTGAAGTTCTTGTTTAAATTACCATTTTTAGCTCTCTCAAGACTAAGCCATTATCAGAGAGGAGTTGATTATAGCTTGAAACTAACTGATGTAAGCTATTTAAGTTACTTAACATTAAATGTATATAAATTCAGTTTGGCTATCACCTTTTTTCCTTGTGAAGGTAAAACCCTGCACATTTACTGTGCAGGAGCACAATTTCCAGGGAGATGAGAATACATACAGACCAGCTGGTCTAAACATTTCCATAATCTTTATTTTTCTTGGGTGGTGACATCAGAGGATTTGTAAGTTGTGCCTAGATTTGTTCAAATTTCAGTTCAATTCCTGAACATTTTTTGAATGGAATTCTTACTTTGGAAATAATAATAGAATAGAATTATGAAATCTGGTATTTGGGACGGCACTGAACAAGTAAACACTGATAGAAAGAAGGGTGCAAATTGCTTGAATGCTTTTTCATAGATGTGAAGTGTTTTCTGAAATACAAATGTTAAGTGAAAACCACTAAAGATTTAATTAAGAGTTGGTTCAAATCTCATCAAAATTCTATGCACCAGTAAGATAAGTTTCCAAATGGGTGAATGGATATGGTGATTAATAAGTATAA
>JAWWTY010000156.1:4518060-4545770 GCA_035222235.1 Margarornis squamiger
CCTTGGCCCTGGTCTTGTTAAACCTTGTGAGATTCCCATGGGCCACTTCTCGAGCTTGTCCAGGTCCCCCTGGATGGTATCCCTTCCTTCAGGTGTGTCATCTGCACCACTCAGCTTGGTGTCATCTGCAAACTTGCTGAGGGTGCACTCCATCCCTTTGTATGTGTCACTAATGAAGGTATTAACACTGGTCCCAATACGGACTACTGAGAGACACCACTTGTCACTGATCATCACTCTGACCACTACCCTCTGGATCGTCCATCCCACTAATTCCTTATCCACCTAACAGTCCACCCATTGAATTCAATCTCTCTTCAATTTAGAGAGAGGGATGTTGTGGGGGACCGTGTCAAAGGCTATACAGGGGTCCAGATTAATGACATCTGTAGCCCTTCTCTTTTCCACTGATGTAGTCACCCCATCACAGAAGGCCACCAGGTTCGTCAGGCAGGACTTGCCCCTGGTGAAGCTGTGCTGGCTGTCCTGAACCACTTCCCTGTCCTCCACATGCCTCAGCAGTGCTTCTAGGAGGATCTTCTCCAGGATCTTCACAGCAAGGAGGGGAGGCTGACATGTTGGTAGTTCCCAGGGTCTTCCTTTCTGCCCCTTTCAAAGCTGAGTACAATGTTTCCCTTTGTTTCAGTCACCTGGTACTCCACCTGATTGCCATGACTTTCTAAATATCATGGACAGTGGCTTAGCAATTACATCAAGCAGTTCCATCAGGACTCTTGTGTATGTTCAAGTTCCTCAGGTAATCATGCATCTGATTTTTAACAACCTGATATTTTGCACAACTAATGAAGGTCAGGTAAATAAAAATTTTCCTCATCTGCCCCTAAATCCCCAAGTTTGTGTTAGTCTTTTTTCTTCCCTGCTTCCATGTCCCCCTCTACCCTGGCCCCAGTCTGAAATACAGTGTATAGATAATGCCTGAATACAAAACATAATGTAATTTGACTACGGAGAACAGTTGTGTCTGACAAAGGGCCGGATTTTAGCAAGAGCATATCTGCTGATCAACTTAATGCTTATATGATTTTTTTCCAAATGCAGAGTTGAATGAAATCAGATACAAGTAGTTGAAACTCAGGGTGGATGCTATCATAATGCATTTTATATATATATGTATATATATATATATATATATGCTGTAATTGTACCATACTTTTCTGGTTTTTGATCACTAAGAAATTACTTCCACAGAATTTCTAGATAAAAAATGCTCCTATTTAGAAAGAGAGAAAAATGAGCATTAAATGCTCTGTTGTAATTACAAATTATTTCCATCTGATTTAATTATTATGCAGTTTTAAAGATTCTTACCCTCAGCTTCCATATATGTTGATTTAGAATTATGATTAGTCTTTTTTTTTTCACTTGAATATAAACCAGATTGATGAGCACACTTCTACCATCAAGAATACCTTTCAAAGATTGCTTTAGAAACACCTAGGGGATTGTACACCTTGCAAGTGAACTTTGTAAGTAGCATTTGTAACAAGATTGTGACCTTCTCATCATCTTACTTAATTTTCTTAGAATTGACAGTAGAATATCCTAAACTAGTAACTGCAATTAGAGCAAAAAAGATTTTGTTTTTTTTTTAAAAGAGAAGCTATAACTGACACATGCTTGCTGAAAGAGCCATCTATTTAAATTTGTCTTAAACAACAGATTTTATTCCAATTTTCTATTACTTTAAAGATTGGTTCTTTTTTCAGTCAGAGACATTTATGTAACATAAATAATTTTAGTATTTATAAAAATTCTATTTCAAAGGCAGTTTTTGAAACCTAATAGGAAAACAAAAGCAATATTCATTTGTCTTGACATAGTACATATGAGAAATAAATTCAATCCTTATTTTGAAGATTAAAAGCTTAGCTTCTAGTATTTGAGGAAGTAACAGTGAGAGGTGGAGTGATCTCTGGGGTTTGAGTCTTTCTAGTTACTAGATATTTGCCTCTGTTGTATACCAAATATTAGAATGTGTTGGAATGTCTATTAATATCTTAAATCATGTCAGCAGAAGAGTAAAAGCAGATGACTAATCTTAGAATTATAGGTGAATATCATTCCTTTGAAAACAGATTCTATTGAAATTTACACTGACATTACATGAAGAAGCTGACTGTAAAAGTAAGACAGCTTAGAATTTGAGTACTACAGATGATTGTAACATGACGAGTATTGCTAGATTGTTCTTTGTCATAATAAACATTTTAAAAAGCACCTTAATGTGCTGAAATTATTAATATTCATTTTAAGCCCAGGTGCGTATGTTGACAATGACATTTCATTTTGCAGAATGGTGTCAACCCACGTAACCCAATATTCAGAGAATAAATCTGATATGTATATAATTTCATAGTATGTTCCTAGGAATGGGTTTAATTATATGTTATTATGTAACATATAACTATATTTCAAAATGTATAGAGCACACTGACAGCTTTTGAGGATTCAAAGTTTTCACAAACTCACTGATGGTGTTGCTGGCAGGGTGATGCAGTGGTGACACATCACGTTCACTGAGTCAGCTTCTTTCAATATTGTCCTGTAGTACAAAACTGGTGTTCAAGTTCAGCATAAGTAAGTTGCTCAGTTTAGAGTTTATTTTTCTAGCTACAAGAATCCAGTGTCCATCCACACCCACAGAACTTGTCATGGAGTTTATATATAACATTTCACCCACTTTCTACTGAAGTTCTTTCTCCTACATGGTGACAGATTATGCCATCACCCTTAAAGCACCATGTCCTTCATTCTGACAGGTATCTAGATATAGATGAGGTGTTCTTTAATTTTAAATCTTCTCCGACTTCAGCGGAACTTTTCTGATTATATCTTCTAATATCTGGTTCAATTGCTTTACCTCTTACATTTTTCCTTAATGAGACAAAAAATCTCGTTAGTGTATCATATTCAGAGGAGTGGTCTTGTATTCATCTGGACAACATTTCTGTTTTTGTGTTTATATGTTTTGTAATTGTTGTGTTTTCAAATAAAAAATAAATTTTACTATCCCATGGTGAAAATATGTATTTTTTTATTAATCTAGCTTTGGAAAATACATTATGCTTTTCATATAATAACACAGCTACAGCGTATTGGCCTGCTGATGTGGAAAAGTGGCATGGTTGAAACCTTCCAAAGAATGCTTCTTAAATACAACTGAGACTAAACTTTGGTTATTTATAATTAAAGGGAGCAATAAGAAAATCAATTGACCATAGACCTTCACTGAAATCGAGCCCTGAGAGTCCTGTTAATATTAAGGAAGTGTAAAAGTGAAGATATATTCAGTTTTGTGGAGAACGTGAAAGCTCTTTAATAATCTGATTCATGATTAGACCACTATATTTACAAATTTACCCTTTTCACTTGAATTGCACTTTTTTAGTTTAAATTGCACAAATTCTCAATGTAGAAATTGAGGCAACCAAAATAGATGGCCTGATCTGAGGGTTGGTTTGTTATCACATGAGTACAAAGTTGAATTTCACTGTATAAATATTTGGGCACTGTTCTTGGACACAATGCAGAGTCAGAGCTTGATATCAGAGACTGATTGCCTAGAATTAAAAACCTTTGAGGACCTAAAAATTAATAGATCTGATAGCTGTGTCTTGTGCCTTCATTCCTCAATTCTTTTTTTTTTTTTTTTTTTAAATATCTTCTAATTGTGTTATGGCCCACCCTTGAATGTGAGGGTAAACTGAGGTTCTTGTTAATTTTAGTGTTACAACCTGTCTCTGATACAAAAAGCATACAAATCGGTTTCTAGGGCTGCTCTTTCTCTGCCCACTGCATGATCGTTCAGTGATATATTGCAGTGTATTCAAAGTTTCTGATTTCAGAATAAACTTTTCCTTAACATGCCTTGGCCCTCTAGGTACCTGTGTGGATATCACCTGTCACAGTGGGATAACTGAGGTTCTTGTTAATGTATCCCTTGGGAAAGGTTAGAGCGAATGACTGGTACCTGTGTGTCTATATTTATATTTCAGAACAATTTGGTTGCAATGGAAAGGTGTGTTGGCTATTATGATATTATTTATTATATTATTATTATGGTTGTTATTATCTATAGTAATACAACAATATAAAAGTATAAAGCTCTCACTTTTGAAAATGTCTACGAAAAGAAGGAAATAGAAACTACATAAGTCAATAGTGCAGAGGAAAGATATCACCACCCATGGATCCAGTGACAATACATGATTGTTCCAGTTTAAATGTCCTTTGGTTGAAGTGACGATTGCACTCTTAATCCATCAGGAGTGGAGAAAGCCCACAAAACACAGAGTTCAACAGGTAAATATGCATTCAGGTTCAGGTGATAATGCCCAGGCACCTTCCTTGGGGTGGAATATTAACACTGTGCATGATTCACAGTCCTCTGGGGGAAGGCCCTAGAAATGAGTCTAGGGTGCTTCAGTGGCTGTTGGTGGTCACAGATGCCATCTGTCTCATAACTTGGGGTGGTATGTGTATGAGTAGTTGCTTCCTTTCCCACACTTTGCCACAGTGGAAATTTTTGTCTGAATGCATTAATCAGGATGTGAGAAGCAGATGTCACATCTGTCACAAATGTCTCGCTTCTGTGCTTATCTCAAGTTTCTGCTGCGGTGGCTAATCTTATGGGCAAGTTCCTTCTGTGTCTTTGACAGTGTTTGAGACAGGCAAGTGTGTTCCTTAAGTCCTTAGAAGCAGTTCTGGGGGGTTGATTTGGTTTGGTTTGTGACTCACTGTGGTAAGTTGATTGTTGGCTTTTTGTCTCTACCTCTCTGCATAATGTGTCATTAAAGATAATATGAAAGTGCTTGCATAGTTCATATTAAGTTTAATTTTAAGATTCTGGAAATGTCCTAGCTTATGTAAATCGCTATTTATCAGGCAAGAGAGTGAAAACTCTGCCAAGTGAATACCCATGTGGCAGTACAATTAACAGCTTGGGACAGACAGATGACCATTAAATGCTTGAGGTCAACCAGAATTTGGGGAGAGGGTGCTTCAAAGTGATCATTAAAACACAGTGTTACCACCAGCACATTTTTTTTTTTTTTAAATGCTGTGTTTGATTTTAAACAAAAGTCTGACATATCAATAGCAAAAAGAGACCATCAAGACTAATGCACAGTTTGTGTTGCTTTAAAAGTAATGGAAGCAATGACCATATTGAAACTACCTGATCGCTTCAGCAGGAGGAAATTCCTCCTTGACTTATGTTCATTGGCAAATTAAACTGAGGGTATTCTCTGAAGCTTGTCTGGCTGACATAATGTTACTGCTGAGGTAAGCCAGCTCTATTACAGTGATGGATTCCTTCTTTAAAATCACATGCAGCTGGAGCGGTAACCAAAAAAAACATGTAGGTGTTTCTGTATAAAACATAACCAGGATATTTTATTTATATTGCAGATGACCAGAATGCTTATATTTATCATGTATTCTAGCACTAGCAGGATTTGATTCATACAGTTTCTTTCATACCATTTGATTAAAAAAGTTTGATCCAAACCCCCTGTGTAAATAATGCTAATTCTGGAAGGTTTATAGCTTTTCCTGTAAACCCATATGTGTTTGATTGTGTGACCTCTATTAGGGCTAACTTATTTTTGATCATAGAATCATAGAATGGGTTAGAAGGGAACTTAAAGTAAACCTTTCACTAGACCAAGTTGCTCAAAGCAAGCCCCATTCGGCTGGCCTTGACCTTCTGTTTTGATAACATTAAATATCCATATCAAGGATAACTCCATTACTTACAAGTGCTGTTTAGTTACTAATAGGTAAGTATAGCTGAGTCCTGGAATAATCTCCTTACACTGACTTCACTCCTTGTCTTACTCAGAGGTGCTTCTTGTTACCCCACTAGATTCACAATTTTTCCTTTCCTCTGGTGGATGAATGTAATCAAAATTATATAAATGTAATCAAAATGGTTTTAAACTACCATTTCTTGGAGTAACATTCATCCGCATACTGAAAGAAAAAGCAAAACTTATCAGGGGAATAAACTATTTTATTTCTGAGCTTTTTACCTACCATCTATGGAATGTATTGTAAAAACTGTAGTTTTTATTTTGCCATCTGGGAAGACTTAATTTTTGTGTGGTATATGTAATCTCTCACCTCTCTTCAGTTTCAACTTTCCTCCAAAAGAGAACTTCTACCGTAAAATTCAAGTTGACCTAGCAATTGTGCTGAAGACCTTAACTGAAATTGTTGAGTGCTAATCAAAACTTTCCAGTTCTTACTGTGCAGCAGCAATCAGAAATTGCAGATGTTCTGTGTTTCATTAGAAGTGCAGACTCAGAGAACTGTATGCTTGCTGATTCTCAATGTTCTGTCAGAGCTGAATATAATTATTATGGAAACTTCAATATAATATTAAGATTCTTTGCTGAATGTTCTGTCGATGAAAGAGATGTTTTATTCACTGTCATATCTTCTAGTTATTTATAGTATCATTTAATACAGAATAATTTTCTTTTTCGTAAATGTCAGAAATCTGTCATATTTTGTGACCTATTTTTAAAGTAGATAGTACTTATATTAGATAGCAAATTCAATTTGCTTTTCTGAATTTCTTTGCTAAAGTGTCTATTCAAAATCCATTAGTGTTAAGATTCCTGCTTAATTTCAAGGTCTTGAATCTCATAATAAAATACTAATGATCTGTTGCAAATCTGAGATTCTTTGTCCCCCGTTTTTAGAAGCAGAGGTACTGCAAAAAAATAAAAAAATAAAACTAAGTTGTAAAAGGAATAGTTGTATCAGTTCACTGATTGGTCTTCCTCAAAACAGCAATTTTAATGAAAAAGTATATTGTTTTATTATTAACTGTGATGTTTACCTTTTTTTTTTTGAAATGGAATATGAGGATGCAATTTGTATTTCATTTAATCTAATACAATAGTAATTGGATTTATTTAATTTTGGATTTTATGAAAAGTAAAATATATGATTACATTCCAAGTAAAAATTATCATTTTGCAGAGGATAGAATATTTTGGCTCATCTGTTAATTAAAAAGAAGTTTTTATTCCTCTGAGCTTGTCAGTTCTAGGTTATACTGTAAGGGGGTTTAAGTGAGAAAAAATTATGGAATTAATTAAACTTTACAAAGGTAAAATAGATCTAAATTGTTCTTTCTTCAGATTACTGGGTGACTCAAAACTTCATACTTCCAGTTTTGCTTTGTTTCTTGTATGGTGTATCTTTTAAAGTAGGAAAAATCTCACACTGTGTACCATCGCTCATGCTAAATACAACCTTTCTCCTGCTCTTCACAGACAATACATCATTTGCAGTGTTTCAGTCTGATAATTTTCCAACTCAGAAGCAGCACATCATTTTGACATATAAAACACCTATCTATGTCAGGAAAATCAAGTTATATAGGTGAATAGTGGAACACAGTCTAATTTGAAGTTTCTGAAAGGTGTTGGAATTAATTAAAAATGGGTGAACTGAGACTGTTTTCAGATGCATTGACTAATGCTTTGAGATGATCTCATGCTTTTGTTGTCTCTGTTAGACAGGGCTATGAAGAACTGGAAAGACAGCTGAAAGAAGTCTTTAAGGAAAGGACCAGCATACTTCACCAACTGTTAAAGACTTCTAAAGAACTTCAGGGCATTAAAGTAAATCTCCAGGTTAGGCTCTGTTTCAGTTTCTATAGAATTACTTACCTCAACATTTTCTTGCTGTTATCTATGAATTACAAAAAGCATGTTTCTGGTTTGGTTTTTTTAAACCACTAGATATGTGAATAATTATTATTTTGTTTATCTTGTTGATTTTGTGCTTAACATAAACCTGATGATTTCATGGAAAATGTTAGCCTAATGAGTTGAGCCCTTTGTCTACTCAATAAAAATAAAATATGAAAATGGAACATAGTAATAGGAAAAGAAGGACAAAATCTAAGCTGTGCTAGTGAACTTGTCAGACATTTGTCCTGGCAGCTACTACAAAGGATGTCCTTTGCTGTTGCAGGTTGGATCTTTGCTTCTGAGTTCTACACAGTCAGCCTACTTTAGCTAATCAGTTTACCTTCCTGACATGCCATCTACACAGAATGACTGGATTTACTGCAGGGCATTGCTTTACAAGTTCAGCTGATGAACTGTGCTAGATGAGCCTGCAATGAGAGCTGTGACATCTCTGCATTTAATTTTTGGATATCGTGGGTGCACTGAAAGGGAAATACATTAACTCTGAACTCAAATGAGCTCCTCAGAGTAACATATAGATTTAAAATGCTGCTCTGCATTTGAGGTCCTGAAATCACCAGATATTTAGTTGAGAGCGGATCTGTCTTCCCAATAGAGTCTGTTGTGGTGAAAACACCTAGACTCATTATCAGTTTAGATTTGTCCTGAATTTCATCCCATTTTAGAGGACACTATTTTTCTGACAGCACATTTTTATCTTCATGTTGATGTAAGCTAGATGGGAAAAATGAAATAAGCACTATATCTGTTCACAGGAGAATACTAGTGCTGTGTATCAGTACTGTGCTGTATCATATTATTACGTTTAATTGTCTTATATTCCAGACTTTTCTGGTTTTAATTAATGTGAACTTTTTGATCTTTGTGGGTTTTGTTTTCTGTGTTTTGGGGGTTTTGTTTGGTTTTCTTGTTTGGGTTGGGTTGGGTTTGGGTGGGGTTGGGGTTTTTTGATGGTGCTTTTTGTGTTTTTTGTGGGGGGGCATTGAGTGCTTTCTCACTCTTTATTATTGTAGGATTTTACTTCTTACTTTGTAGGAAAATATACTTCTCCTTGTGGCAAAGTTATTTTAGAATGAAACACAGCTGAAGGTAGTATTCAGCAAAATTACACAGTGAGATATTTTAGACTCAGCACTGCAGGCATCCAGCTATGAGCAAAGAGCTGTAGTATTATCTTCTGTATATACACACCGACCTTTTTCATAAAATTATAATATTTTTAGTGATTTGTCTGTTTCTAAATTTACTTATTTGATTAGTTCTCCTTTAATATTTTAAAAAAGCTGTGTACACTTAGCTGTGCCTTAGTTACAGTAAAAGAAAAGTCAGCCTAGTCCTCCATTTTTTCTAAGTGGTAATGTCTGTAACTCACCAGGATTATTTTATTAACAATGGCCAAATTAATAATTTCACATAGAATAATTAAAAATCTCTTTGGTAATAGTGTTTTTTCATTGCTATCAGTCTTTGAAAAATGATGAAGCATCAACCAAAAATGATGTACAGAAACTTCTGGAACTGGGACAAAAGCAAAGGTAAGACACTCACCTCCTTCCTTCTCTTTCCGTTTCCTGACTGAAAACTGTCAGACTAGTAAATTCCACCTTTCCTTTTGCTTTACAGATAAACACTACTGTATTTCAGAGTCTGCTGACTATAACAGTAAAATAAAGGCAGGGAATGCTCTATGTGAAACAAATGACGGATTTGCTGATATTGGACATATGTTAGGAAAATATACCTGCTACAGGAAGGCATTTTGAATTCCTCAGGAAGATTTAGTAATGAAATATTCCTTAAAAAATAAAATCAGAATTTTTAGAAAATTAAATAGTTAAAGTGTCTCAATCTCTGAATTTAGAGATGATGATATATATTTACTCATGCCTCTTTAATTTAATGTTCATGCATGTAGGCACTCCAAAACATGAGTCATTTTGCAAACATAGGAATACTTGCACTGGATAATCTGTGAGGAAGGGAGTCAGGAAGAGAGAGAAGTATTAATTTCAAATTATTCATTGAGCACTTAAAAATAATGAGTTCCCATTGCTGGGAATGCAAATTCCCAGACTAGTCCTTAGTCTCAGATTTCCTGATGCTTCATTGGAAGTAAGTCTCATAATTCCATGTCTCTTAATTATTGGAATTCAGATCAGCAAATCAGTACAATTTTAATAACAAGAAAACATAAACAATATAGTGACTGATTTTGCTGAAAAAATAGTATGCAATGAATGCATCTATACTTCATATTTTTCCTTAGTAAAAACATTTAATAAGAAACTTTATTAATTTTGTACTTCTTTCATTGTTAGAAATGAAATAATTGAATTCTATGGTCATCTTATTGTCAATATGATATTTACTAGAACTACATATGAAATTGCATTGTTATAGAAAAGCCTTGTGAGAAAATGACCTTCAAGTCTTCAATACCCAACATGCAAGATCCGCAATAAAATACCAATAGAAGTTCTTATTTTTACTGTGATAGAAAAGGGTCAAACAGATAAGAATCTTTCATGTATTCCAGAGAAACTTATTAAATCATAAAGACAAGACTTTAGCTAATATCCTATTTAAACACTTATGTGGCTTGGATGTGACTGAAGGCATATATCTCAGCATCAGAGCTGTCCTTGGCACCAACTCCACCCTTCATCATATATGGAGGTGGTTCTGTGGTGGTTTGATTGGTGAGGAGCTTTCTTTTATGAAATAGAGAGATGAATTGGCTATTTAGTAAATAGATCTTCATTGCAGATGGGAAAATTGAGTCAGCTAAGAGAAAATTTACTACATACTACAAATATTCTTTCCAATCTCTTCCTTAAATCACTACTTACAGTCTCTCAAAGTCCACCCAAAAAT
Organism: Margarornis squamiger; assembly: GCA_035222235.1. Lineage (NCBI taxonomy): Eukaryota > Metazoa > Chordata > Aves > Passeriformes > Furnariidae > Margarornis > Margarornis squamiger. The sequence continues at coordinate 4,528,686 of JAWWTY010000156.1, forward strand.
ACCTGTTGACTTTTTGTGGTGGTTTGAGCTTGACTGAACACCTGGTGTCCAGCAAAACTGCTTCAGGGCCTTTTCCCCTTCCCTCCCCTTCACCTTCCAGAGGAAAAGAAAAAAAACAAAACAGCTAGCTAGGAATTTATGATTAGAGATAACAGCTAGGAGAGAAGCTTTGATTAATTACCACGGGCAAAGCAGAACTCAGAATAATGCTTAAATTTATTACTAACAAGATAAGAACTAGAAATAGGAAATAATGCAGTCTTAGAAACACCTTTCCAAACCCCCGCCTTGGGTCTTTCATGCTCTCCATTCTCCCCTCAACCATGCAGGGGACAGGGAGTGGAAGGGTTGCAGTCAGTTGTTGTTGGGTCAGCCATTTGCAGATGTAAGTCCAAGACTTAAGCAGCAGTTCTTCCAAATCTGCTGTCTCAGGGGTCTTCCTGTGGGCTCCAAGGGGGCATCTTGCCTCACCACAGTCATCAGCACGGTCACAGGGGAATCATAACTCTGAGTCCTTCCCCTGCTTTCTGTGGGGTCTCTCCCACAAGAGAGATCCTCTCCTCCCTCGTGGGTCAATCCATGGGGTGCAGTCTCTTATGAACAAGCTGGCTGTACTTGCTTAGTTAGCATAGGCTTCTCTCTCCATGGGCCTTGTCCGCAAATCTCTTGCAGGAGTCCGCTCCATCTCATGGCACCGTGGTCATTGGGGAATCATAGCTTTGAGTCCTTTCCCTGCTCATGTGTGGTCCCTACCCCTCCTTCTCCTCCTGCACTGACCTTGATGTCTGTGTTGTTAATCCATGGCTGCAAATTTCCAACGGCACAACAACTCCTCTATTCTTAAATATCTTCTCATGCAGGGGTGTTTCCAATGATTCAAAAGCAGGAAGTTTTCCTTGGAGCTGATTATCATTGGCGCTGCTCTATAGGATAAGGGAAAACTTCTAGCAGCTTCTAACAGAATCTACCCTTCCTCTTATCAAAAAACCTATCTGAGAAACCCACAATGCTTTTGCTTCTTAGGGATCCAGGCACTGAGTGCACAAAAGCAGTTCCCAGAGATAGAGACAAGATCGGTGCAATCTGCTCCTGAGCAGCCCACCCCCATCTTCAGAAAATAAAAGACTTTTACAGTACAGTACAAGGAAATGCCTTGGAGCTACTGTTGTTACCAGCTATTTATGGGCTTACTGGATTTCATTTCTAGAGAGGTGTAGAAGTTTAGTGTATGAAGAAGGTGTTAAAAATGTGCCAAGGAATCTTCCTGATAGAAGGGTCACAGTTTATTTTGCAGGAGCCTCAGACTGTATTTTATCTGCAATAAATGAAGAATGGTGTACATAGTGTTATGCTCAAATCTATTTATTATTGAAACCAAAATTCAAAATATAGGCCAGTATTAATCTTATGATCTTTCTTTGGACAAACATACATGAGCTGCATTTGATCTGAGCACTACTTTGATTATGCTCTACAATGATGAATGACAGTAAAATTTTGAGTGTTACAATCTCAGCTTGTGTAAGTAAATTTTGTTCTACTGACTTCAAATTAGATTTTTTGTTAAAATTCCTCTGTGTAAATTCTTCAATGATTTCCAAGTTGCAAGTAAAACTTGGTCACTTACTACAGTACTCCAAGTTTTATTCTCTCTGTGCATCATCAACACTGGGAAATTATGGCATCTATTTGTGTTAATGGTGTATTGGTTTTTATACTGCTCAATCACTTTTTCAGTTAAATCTATTCTGTTCTAGTATTGCTGAAATTAGTAGGGTTATCAGCTATAAAGAAGGATGATCCAGACGCTAACAAGTTCTGTTCTTGTTTAAAGTTGATGGTTTCCATTCCAGTTTAGTTTTCACTGGTCTAAATTATTATCTGTGTGTAAGCCCAATTTTGTGTTCCTCTTTGCTGAAAGTTTATCCATGCAAGGAACAACCCTAAAAAAGCACTGCAGCTGTTTTAAAATACGTTACTCTACTATTTTGCTGCAACTCCAAAATGTGTTGTATTCTGGGAGTAGAAAATTCTTGCAATTTGGAGAAATTCTCTGCATTGGTAATACAACAGACTTTTTTGTTTTAAATAAAGCCCAATCCAAGTAATTATGCTGGTTGATTTTTTCCCCCTCATATGCAAGAATCTTTTACTGAATTTTGTGTTGCTTGTCTCTAAAAAGTGCAAGGTGGAGGTTGAATTTTATTTTATTTATTTATTTATTTATTTATTTATTTATTTATTTTAAACCACATATAAACTAGTTGTTATTGATAATAGTATGGCTTCATGTCAATGCATTTTCAGTAGCCCACTTTCCTCACTTTTTTGATGCCAATCCTTTTTGCTAGAAATTATACACTGACAGATGTTTTGCACAGTAGTCTATTCAGCAGATATAAACAGTGGCCAATTTCCATCATAGCTAATTTTTGTCTTGTATTCACACTATTGTTCATGGGGTCATTATGATTTTATTTGGAAGGCTCATAGACAAAGTACATCTGTCTGCCATTCTGAATAACTAAAGGTGCCTTTTCTTGAATCTGAAGAATTATTTCCTGATGGACACTTGTGTTGAAATTTGTGTTCTGTGTTTTCAACAAACTAGGGAAGAAATGAAAAATCTCCAGGAAGCCTTTCAAAAGCAGCTTAATGAGGCAGCTGAGAAAGCAGAGAAACAGCAGGCCACCGTGAGTGATTCCCTGTCCTTCTCTCATTATTTTTGGGTTTCTTCTGTTTTTTCTTAATCTTGCCATGAGAATTTTTTCAAATAACTTTTTATGTAAAAAAAATGGATTTCACATGTGCTAGTACTCTGTAAGCTTCAGAAGAAAGAAGCTGAAATAGTTTTTATGTTCAAAAGCACTGAAATTCCCGTCTTCCCTAATTTCTGCAGTATTTAGGGATGTGTATATGTTTTCGAAGTCTGGGGTCTGGAGACTTGGGCCTAAGTCATTTCTCCTGGTGAGATTACCTTTATGGACCTTCATATCTCATCTGTACTAATGTACACTGTCATATATCCATTGACTTTTTTTGAATTGCTACAGATTTTCAACAACAAAATAGATAATAGAGTGCCCAGTTTTGACCATAGTAAGACTAATTATCACCATAGGAAGGTGTAATTAAGGCCTATTAAGATTCCATGCTTTATTAAAATTCTGTTTCTGAATATATTGTACAATTTTTTTCCAATTTTTTGTGTAGCCATGTAGTGTTTTGGATCATAAATAGGCACACTTTGCTATTGCAAAAAAGAAACACAAAAAAGGTAGAATCATGTTTACTAGGATGTAAAAAGGAAATTTTTACTGCGACGATTAGTAATATTCCTATAGCATGAACACCACTGAGTGTAAGTTGACAAGGTAATTCCCGAAGGTTCCTTCAAACCTTAAATGTTCTATAAGTCAAACTCTGTACTTGAAAACAAGCTGCTAGAAATGTTTATAGATCTGTATTTGTTTCATATTAAATAACTACTGATTTATTTACTAAGATCTTACTGTCTTCCAGATTCACAAAACAAGAGTTCGTTCAAGACAGAGGTTTAAAAGTAATTAAAAAATTTAGCAAATACTTAAAATGCCTTATTTAGTATGAATGTGATTTGTATGTAGCTTTATGCCCTTGGTGAACAAGATGTGAGAGTGCATGTTTTACATGCTATCATCTAATTAGAAGTAGCATAGATTTTGGACCAAGCTGTTGCTTTTGCAAGTTTCTTTCAATTAATGTGATTTTTGAAAACACATTTTTTTCCCTTTGTTACTTAAAAGTCTGAAGCATAAGGATACCGTTTTACCTGATCTTGTGCCCCACACAACATATGATTAGTGGATTTTTGGTACTTGTAATTTTGTCGAGAGAAAAAAAAGGAACTCTTTCCTTCTTGAGAGGTGGAGAGAAATAATCTGAAAGCTGTATTGAGCTTGGAAAGGGTAGCATATTTTGAGGGTCTTTCTCAATAACCAGGGCAGCATATATCCAGAAAAATAAATCTGCACTTGTTCTAAGATGGTTTTGTACTGAGGCAATCTATATAAAATCACAGAATCATGGAATGTTAAGGGTTTGGAATGCACCCTAAAGTTCATCTAGTCCCAACTACCCCTGCCATGGGCAGGGACACCCCCTTCTAGACCAGGTTGCTCAAGGTCCTATCCAACCTGGCTTTGAAAACAGCCAGGTTTGGGTCATCTGCAACCTTCCCGGTCAACCTGTTCCAGTGTCTAACCACCCTCACAGTGAAAAATTTCTTGCTAATATCTAACCTAATTTTCCCCTCTTTCAATTTGTATCCATTACTCCTTGTCCTATCACTACAGTTCCTGACAGAGTCCCTCTCTGATTTCCCTCTAGGCCCCTTCAGATATTGGAAGGTTGCTGTAAGGTCTCCATATAACCTTCTCTTATCAACTTCATGGCCTCCTCTGGACTTGTTCCAACAGTTCCATGTCCTTCTTGTACTGGGGGCAGGAGAACTATATGCATCACTCCAGGTGGGGTCTCAAAAGGGCAGAGTACAGAGGGAGAATCACCTCCTTTAATATAGTCCTGAATTAAGTAAAAATGAGTATCTAGTTGTCTCTGATAAGTACTCAGAATATGCTGGTTGGAAGGTGTCTTTTTTCAGGTACACAAACATATTCCCACTGAATCAGCACAATGAATTCTAGTCTTACAAATGAAAGGTGGAATGCGTATTTCATTATTAAATCTCTGCATTTGATTTTGATATTCAAGACCAATTCAGCTGTGGGTTATATAAATCTCAGCTATAATGAATGGATTGCTTCTTTGCTTGTTTTTGTGATATAGTGCTTTTTTTTTTTTTTTTCTAATTTGGGCAACATTGCCTTTTGTAAATTCAGTACCTACCCTAGCTTTGGGAAGAGCACAAGATTTGCTCTACACAAAACAAAATTTGCCATTAACTGTGAGCAAAATGCCACCTAGTGCAGAAAGCACAAAAACCTCGTCTGAGTTTATAGCAGAATTTGGCTTGGAGTGTTGAGAAGCTGAATTCTTAAATTGTGTTCCAATACTTGCCACTAATAGCATATTAAACTTGTTGCTAATTCTAAGGAAAGCCAAACTGTGTCCTTGGTTTGTGTTTGTAATATTTACTTCTTTGTGCCTCAGGGTACAATGCACATAATGAAGCTCCACAACACAGTGAGACTGAAAGACTATTCAAAAAGCGCTTCAGGTTCATCACATGAAAACTACAATAGAAATGGACGTAGATATTGCTACTGACACATTATACCTGCTTATACCTGTGTTTCACCTTTTCCTGAAAGCAATGTGAAATTTGTGGAAGGTCTAGGTATTTTGAGGCAAGACTAGCTAGAGGATGGAAGCTTGAATTTAATTCTAATTTAACGAATTGTGAGACTTGTTTCAAGTCTACTCTAAGCACATTTTATTCTATAGGATTTGGTGGAGATCTTGGTTTTCGTCAGAGTCAATAAGAGTAGAATTATATTTCTCAAAGACTAATACAACACTGGTGGGAAGAGAAAGGATGGAAATACATACTTTTTTCCTGCACTTGCCATGGATGCATAATACAGTGCTTACTGTATGAATGATAATTGGCTGCATATATTCAACAGGGAACACCTGCCTGAAGGTGTTCTTTATTAGGTAAATGTAGAAGTGTAGGTAAGAATTTACAGGAGTTAAGTCAAATTACATGAAAAATAATCTGAAAATTATTCAATGACTCTGACCAAACCAAAAGAACAAAAGAGACACCACAGCAACACATTACACTTTGTTTTCATGTCTATTTGTGCAATATGTGGCAAGGCTCTTCACTATCATTGCACAAGTGATTCATCAGAGAATGTTCTTATGCTTGCTTATCCTTTATTTGACCCTTTAAGACTAGAGAAAGCAACAATTGTAGGTGGCTAAAAAGTTGCTGTTCAGAACAACAGCTGAAGTATTGGTGGGGACCAGCTCTAGTTGGTATGTACTGTCTCAGAGGGCAGCCAGTGCTGCTAGGTAGTAACAACTTTCTGAGGGTAAAAACAGCAATTCAGGCTTGAAGAAAGTACAAGAACGTATAAATACATTCTTGTCCTTTAGTAACCACATTGAGGACTGACTTGAGAGGTCTTAACAGGAGTGAGCACTCCCTTTCTCTGCATCTGTAGCACTAACATACAAAGAACAGCAGCAGTCTGTCTTGGGACAGGTCTTTTCTAGGAAATTTATGGCAGACCTCAGACACATTTAAGCCTATTGTGTCAGCTGCTCTGTCTGGGATAATAAAATGTGCAGAGAAACAGTAGTTATGTGTTACAGTTTCAAAACCCAGTTGGAATTCCTTCCAAAAAGCTTGGAGCAAACGCCTTAGTGTCGGTAAAGATGGTTAACAAAGGGGACAATGAATATGCACATCCTGATGTTAACAGCTTTAGCCAGCGCCTTTTGCTCTGATCTCTCCCTAGGCCGGAGGGGGAGGGAAGACTGGCTCAGGTGGGGGAAGGGGTCAGGGTTTATGCGCTTTTCTGTGCAGGTGAGGAGTTCAGCAGCTCGACAGAAGGGGTGAGGATGGGGACACATCTATCCCGGCATCACTGGATAGCCTGGACTGTGTTTTTTTTCCCCTCCCTAACTCGACCATCTCATCCGTGGGTGATCGTGGGCACCGCAGAAAGCTACTGTGAGGAAAGAGGGAGAGAGAGCACCTGTTTTCTGCCCCTGTGGAGACGGGATTGCTGTTGCTTTTCTTTTTGACATCAACTCTCACGGGAGCTGACCTGGGGACTGTGCCTGCCATCTTGCCTGAGAGAGAGCCCAGCCGGCCGGGCGCGACATCGCCACCTGCTGTCCATAAATAGAACTGCAACCCCTGAGAGACTGGCCAGCGGCTGAGGCACGACATTGCCACCTGCTGTCCATAGACAGCATATACAGATACATATATATTTCTAATTAAAGTTCTGTTTTCTAAATTTAAAGGAGAAAATTTTCTAAATTTAAAGGAGAGGGATTATTTCTTGGCCAACATAGATATCTTAGTACTCCTCTGAACTATGACATTATGATAAGGATGGTCTAAATTGTAGACTATGTTATGAAGTTCAAGGTCAAATACAGTCTTCCAGAATGCCTTTGGTGTGAAGGAGCTTCTCCACAGACCATCTCATACTAGACTGTATATTATTTTTATATCAAAAAGCATTTCAGAAAGACCATAATGGGTTTAGTTATACCAGGTACCTATAAAATGTGTAGGACATCGCTCCAAATAACCTGGTGTCCTCTTTAACAATCAATGAAGGTTAACAGAGCTTTTTGTTCTGCATTTAACATCAAATACCTAAGTAATTTATAATAATTTTTTTGTACAGTGAAAAAAGATATTAATAATGTCAAGCTATTATCTCTAAATGAGAAGTGGAACCACTTGTTCCATAAACAGAATTAGAGGCTATGGACTAATTATCGCTTTTGTTAACAAAAAGGCACATGTAACTTGCAAGTGTTTTGGGTTTTTTTGGGTTTTTCACTGAATTTGAATAGATAGAGTAAGTAGTAATTCTGTGTCTCTTCAATAGGTTAAAAGTCTCCTAGAGCTTTTTGGGAAGGGCTCTTTGCTTTGCTGTACTTCATGCTAACTGCTTGCATGTTAAGAAATAGTTATATTTTTAGCAAGTTTGTGAAGTTGTTTCCCGTTAACTGCAGTTAAAGTTTATAGAAAGAACTGGATAGCTCTGGATATGGGAGAGAGTAAAGAATGAAACATGGAAACACACAAAAATAGTTTGACTAGTGTAGGCTTAGTCTGCCTTTTAAATTTTATTCCTGTTGGTATTTTATGTTGTGCTAGCAATGTTTAGGAAGGTATGTTGATGGAGTTGTTTGACCATAAAATTACAGTACTGTCTGTCAAAATAAAGGAGAAAATAGGTCTGTGCAATTTCCTTTTTCCCAGTTGCTCAGTGTTCACTACAAAACATGAGAATTAAGTAATGCATTATGACTTGTAAAAAGAAACCATACCATATATGGTTATTTTGAAATCAGTAGGGTTTTTTCAGTAATAAAAGACTAACAGAATATGGGGAATTTAATTCAGTGTTATCCTCATGCCTGCAAGATTTTTAATAAAAATATCAAATGTTCTTTTTACTTCAAACATTTTTATTTTGTTTAGTAAAAGTTTTATGATTTTTTGTTCCTGAAGTCCTAAATGTTTGACAAAAGTCTCTTTTACTAAGCAGGCTGTAACTTGCAGTTTAAAAGTTACATTCATCTAAGAAATACTAATATGTAAAAATCTATTTAAGTCTGCTTTTAAAAGTATTTAACACTTTGTAGAACACTTTTTCCCCAAAGGAAAGAATATTTTCTATGTTTTATGTAATAACCTAACTGGTTCTTTCTGGCTTTTGAAGTCAATTTTTACACTGTAACTTGAAAATTAGACCAGGAAAATTAATACTGAGTATATTAGGGTTTCCAGACACTGCCAAAATAGTTAGGCAATAATGAATGAGTTCCAGTCACACCATAATTGCTCATGTCTTAGACTGAGCTTACAGCTGAGCTTTGGCTGTGAGGTAATGATGCTATATTGGGATTCTTCCATCCCTCATCTGTAGTGAGTAACTACTGGTTGACTCTTTCACCACCATCTGCTCAAGCATTCTGTGTTTCGATGGGGGAAAACTGAATTTGAACTTTTTCAAGGTCACTAACTGCTGAGTAAAGGCCACTGGATGGAAGCTGTTGTCTGTAATAAACATAATGAGCTCTGAAACACACAAAGCTCTGAGGATCTTGCATATCTGTCTCCAGGATATGGAAGCAGTGTCCTTGCTTGGTATTGAAAACTTAGCCTTAGAACAATGTATTTTCATTATATGTTTTCATAACAGCAATTACAGGCAGGCAACGTGAAAAGAGGTGAATGACAAACAAGAACAAAGCGTGGGTAGAAGGGAGGAAGAAATGTAGAAAGTTTCTTTATTCAATTATTTTAGAGTGTAAATGTTTGTTCTTGTTTATTATGCTATCAGGATTTAGTGACTGAAAGTAGCATTTTTACATCTCTTCTGGAAAATGGTATTATGACTTGTCCTTGAGATGGACTAAAAGCATCATGCAAATGGTCTGATACAGACTAATCTGCCTTAAAACATCAAATTACATACACAGGCACACTTAAATGCATAGATTAGGTTATCTTTTTATTGGCTCCAGGAGGCAAGTCATATAAATCCCTTCTATGTAACTCTCCATAGCTATACTTTGTGACTAAGTGGTGCTTCAGTCGTTAGAGATTTAGAAGGCCCTTAAAATGTTCTTATAATAAGAATGTAAAAATGAATGAATTCTTGCAGCGATATAATCCCTAGTACGGTCCCCGTTAGCAACCACACACACTCAGTTACATTGCAAGGACAAAAACAAGAACGAGAACCTTTATTAAGTTTGATAACACATATTTATACCCCTAAGCTCTAACAATGATTATTCTATTCTTTATTAAGGAATTTATGTATTTGCTGCGATATTCTAGATTACTAAGCAAACATATAGAGGGCTTTATTCACTATTGTGAAACACCTGCTGGGCAAGCCATAAGTTGTTACTTCTGTGATTTTTCCCAAGGCTTCCTTCCCATGAGAAGTCCAATGCTGCTTGTTTCAGGAGCAGCTTTGCTTGCCTCAGCCATAGGGCCTTTCACAGGGGAATCCATGTTTTGAACCCCAATAAATTCTTAATTAATATTAAAATTATTTTTTAAGATGAAGTGATGTAAAAATATTTTCTAGTTATTCAGATAAGCTTAAACAGTATGTTTACACTATGTAAGATGTCTGTATCAGTGATATAAGATGCATGTGTATATGCATAGTAATCTACAATAATACTGATTTAGCTAACATATGTTGCTATTAAATTAATAGTCCTGGATGGTCTTAATTGTCTCTTCCCTAGAAAATCCAAGCTATGTAGAGATAATAATTTTGGTATCAAATCTCTTTACTTATTTGATATATGTTCATAATTAGAAGTGAAGTGCTTAGAAGGAATATTAGTATTCTCCCAAGAATTAGGTCTAGGAAAGGGAACACTCTTTAATGGAGGTCAGTATATTATTTTTGTCAATATTTAATGATAGCTAGCAACACTTTTGAACAGTTGAAAAAAACCCAAAATAACCATGCAAATAGCTATACTATGTTTCTCCCCATTCATTTTGATTTCATATTTTGGTTGTGACCTTTATTTTCTGTTGTGCAAAATATTCCTATTTATTATCTAGTATATATGGACTAAATTTCAGTAATTTTGGATGTCACTGCCAGGCAGGTGCTGAATATGTTCATCCTCTGATAAAACATCATCCTTAGTGATAGCTGGATGTGGAGTTAGTATTTCCATAGTCAAAGCACTTGGAACTTCTTTTACAAACTCTTCCAAATTTTTGTCTATTTATGCATGTCAGGTGGCACTAGTCTCATGGAGTCTCTACCTACATTTCTGTCTTAAGTGATGACGACATTCTCTGACTTCTCTTTTGATACAAGTGAGGGTAATGTCAAGTTCAGTGATGTTTTTCAAATTACTGAGATGTGTCTACTTGAGTTTGGACATGATTCTAAGAACAGCTGTCGTATCATGTAGATTCAGTTTCAATTTTTATCTGCATGACATACAAACCATGAATCTTTGGGTCAATGTCTCTACAACGTAAATCTTTTTTCTTGCAGGTGTTTTTTTTCTTAACAAGTCTGTCACAATGTCAGAATAACTGTAGTTTCCCTTGAACTTGTATAGAGTTTGGTATCAACAGGAGAGAGAACACAGCATGGGGTGTTGAGTACATAGGGCACTGTGCTAATTGAGGTATCCAGGAGCATCTTCCTTCAAAGTAACAGGAATGTGTTCTTTTAAACCTAGTTCTTACAATTACATCGTCCTTTCTCGCATTGTATTCCATAAGCTGTGAGGAAAGCTCGGTCCTGAACGAAAGTTAGACTGATTTGTAAAAACAATCTTTTAAACTATGTTTGATTCAAGGCAAGTCATTGACTTAATTAGGAACTAAAGACCATATTTGAATGTTTTCACATATAATGCATTTGATTCCACAGGTGAGTCTGATCAGAATCATTAGGACCAGTACTATAGCATTCAAATCAAATAACTGTTAGAAACCTGCTATGATAGGTATGTTCTTAGAGGGTATAAACCAATTTATGTCATAGAATCAGTTCATATTGTTGTAAAACTCCTTAGCTCTCTGAAGATCACATTGAACTTCCTTGTGAAAAATAAACACCATGTCTACTGATGCAAAACAAAAGCAAGCCTATTTAAGTGCAGCATTTTTTTTCTTTTGATTCTAAGTTTTCTAGTAAATATACTAAGTGTTTGTAGATTTAGCAAATACCTAACTGTGGCCTATACCAATGTGGCATATGAGCAAATTTTTTTTTGTTTGTTGGTTGCTTTTTTGTACAAAGCTTTAAGAAATTTAAAAGAAAAATACTTACTGATTACAACTGATATTTAAGTACATCTCAATAACTCACACTCAACATTTCTTTGAACTTGCAGATTAACTTTTTGAAGACAGAAATGGAAAGGAAGAGCAAAATGATCCGAGACCTCCAAAACGAGGTAAGAGAAACATTTGATTGTCATCTCCATTCAGACTTCATATTGTAAGTGATTATGGTTTGGCTTCATAGATAAAACACAAGTAGTTGTAGCAGACAAACAAGGCACCGGTGAATTTTGCTAAATAGAAAAGCAAAAATGACCATGTGGTTTAGGAATAGTATTTTACTGAATGTAACTGTTGACTCGTTGCTTCTGGTGCTTAGGTTTGATAGTACACCTCTGTAACTTTTGCTGCTATTTCAGAAGGAAAAATTAGTTCTGTAGATTATGGATACACAGTAAAAATTTATTCACATTATTATTACCTGCTTGAAAAATAAACAGCAAGAGTAGGAGAAAGGAAATAAAATCTCAGAACTGAGACTCTTAATAAAATTTAAAAAAACCCCTCACATTCCTAAAATATTTTCTTAAGCTTTGTATGCCATGAATATTAATCCCAGATTAATTTGAAAATTACAAATAAAAAATAAAACATGTTTTACTTAATTTTTATTGGTATTAAACTGAATTTATTTTGAAATTTGATCTTGGAATAGAAACATAAAACATTTGAACAGCATCATATTTCTTTTCCTCCATATCTTTTTCTCTGCAAACAACTTGCCTAAATCAGGGTATAGTTACCCTTTCCATTGCTGCATTTTGCAAAGAATTTTGCACTTGAAAATATATTTTTTTTTTAAATTTATTCTTGTTCTCTTACCAACCAGGCTTCTTGTCTTTGTTCAGTACTTTTGCTTTTCTTCTGAGTTTTATGTGTATGAAAACTTGATATCCTTAAAGCTGTTACTTAAGCAGTGATCGCTGATGTCTTTGGTCTATGAGAGTGTACACATACAGTCGATCTCAAAAATGTGCACATTACTTTCTAGGTCGCAAAGGTGTCTAGTTTCAGCCAGGACAGGGTTAATTTGTTACAGTAACCAGGAAGACAGTGTGGCCAGACCATAATATTACTCAATACCATCTCATCTCACTTGCCAGGGGTGGGAATAAGGGACTCTCTCTTGTTTCCAGTCAGGGGAGAAAAGCATGGTGAGAGAAACAGTCCAGCATTGTTTTACTTTCTGTGTAAAAACTTTCTTTGGCTTATAACTTTTGTTATTGATATGGTTGCTGTTTTCTTATTTTTCATTTTTTCATGTTTTCATTTTCTTATCTCTTTGCTGTTTCCAGCAAATTGTTCTTGTCTCAAGGCATGATTTTCACCTTTGTGCCTCCAGTTCTCAACTCTATCCCACCCAAGCAGGAAGGATAAGCAAGTGACATCTGGTTTGGGACGGTCTTTGTGGGGCACTGAGTTGAAGAGTACTATTCCTAAACCACAACAAAAGGAAATGTCTCTTTCAGTTGCTCATGTTGTTTAAGCCATGTTCTCAGTTGTATTCATCTACACTCAGTGCCACCTTGCTTTCTTTGCCCACCTATGGTCATTGGATGCTTTACAATTGAGCTTCTTAATTCTAATAAATCATATCAGTCCTATCCTATTGACCAGCCATAAAAAAATCTTGTCTCTTATTGCACATAAATACATACATAAATTCAAGCTATCTGACTGTAAATGGTTTGCTTGGGTAGGTCAGTAGACTTCTGTAATATTTATTGTATTTATAGGACATTTTTGAATATCTGCTTTGAAAGGAATCTTTCTTTTTGGCAATTAAAATATTTCTCAATTTAAAGATGGAGTGTTTCAGCAGCATTTAATTCCTGATATCCTCCTGTCTGAAGTTACAGGAGCTGAGTAAACTGGATCTACTGATGTAGCAAGCGTTTTAGATCTATCATGGTTGCCTTCAGAGTAACATTCAATTTGCATACCTACAATTTTATGTTTCCAGCTGTCAGTCAGTCTGCAGAGTGACTAAAGATCTCTATCACTGCCTAAAATGGATGAGAAAACAAGAATGCTCAACATTCCTTCCATTCAAAATATAGATATGGTGTCTTGGATACCCACAGATGTACCAATTCACACACATTTTACATCTGTGTTTCTCTATTCCTCAAAAGAAAAAAAAAATAAAGGGGAAGTCAGGTGACATTCTAGGGTACCTGAGATCACTGAATTGCATCAGGCCAGTAGCTACCCCAGGAGTCACCATGATGTGGTGAATGGCACTCTTCATGTGGCACAGTAGCATGACTTCTCTCATCTTTGGAGCTACAGGAACATAGGAAATGCTCAATGGTCCGTCAGTCTCAGTATCTTGTCTGTGACAATGGCAATTGCAAACACTACTAGGGCAGAGCGTGTGAGCCTCACATTCTCCAGCATCTGCAGTCACTAGGTTTGGCATGTTAGAAAATAAATTCCTGTCTAGTCCCTATGCTGTATTTTTATGAACCTGCTGTCCATTGATTTCTCTAAATCTGTTTTTGATACCTCCACAACATTTTAAACTATCAAACTCCCTCTCACTTCACACCTTAATTTTGTTAATTTTTATGTTATTTTCTATTCTCCCTTCAGCAAGTATTTCTAAATTCTGAGTTGTTCCCTTCCTAACTTTATAGTCAGTCAAAGTTTTATGAGCTTCTAATATGGGATTTTTTTAGCGGCTTCTGGGGAGTTTGGGGTTTTTTTGCCATTTTACTGTTTTTTTCAGAATTTTTTATTGTTTGCCTTATTTATACTTCTCTCTATTTATACATCATCTCTTATTTATCTCCCTTTCAGGAGATTGAATGTCTGTGTGATAGGTTTATGTGGGGTTTGCTATTCTGGCACAGTAGTATCTGTTACTGCACTTCATTAGCAGATGCAAACACTCAAACACTCTGCCATTAGTTCCTCTTGAACACAGCCCAGGGAAACCCTTGAGGAAAAAACAGAATAATGTTTTTTCTTGGGGGCTGCAGGGCTGGTTGCAGTCATTTAACTGTGTAGCTTCTTTCAGTCACATTGCAAATGTCTGGTTCTAAATGAAGCTTCAGTCTGGTCAGGGTCTCTAGGCTGTAAGAAGAATGAAAAAGATTATGACTTCTCTATAGTGTCTTGAAAAGTCCATAAAGAATAGATAAACAGAGGGAAATGTATAAAACTCTATAAAAATAAACATTTTAGTATAAAAAGTATAAAAGTATAAAATTTTACTTTTAAGTAAAAATATAAACTGAATGGTGGCATTTATGAGATCATAGATATTTAAAGAGTGCTTTTGATATGCATCTCCTGCCACACCTGGTTGGCATTTTTGTCTGAGTTTTTAGGGAAGTACTTTGACTACAAAACAGCAGAGAAGATGGATAGTAGTTTTGTGAGTCACTGAGTGAATAGATTCTGGAGTCCTGTATAAATATTATTTGGGGCATTTGTGATTAAAGCTTCTCAAACAAAAAAAAAAAGGGAAATAGCATATTGAGAAATTGTAGTTAATCTTAGAGGTAAAGCAATGATTAAAATTTGGATACTTGCTTATGTGGGAAGTAGAACGCACCATGCAAATAAAACAAATTTCCAGTGTACGAAAGCCTTCAGTGATGTGTGTTCTAGTCTAGCTCACTTGATTCTCAATCTTCCTACATATAATCAAATCACCTGAAACTTAACTATCATTGAAATGTTCCTGGAATTACAAAAAAAAAAAAAAAGAACTGGAACTCCAGAGCCTTCCAGTACGTTCTACAAATGTTTCAAATTTGATATGGGAATAAAAGGATTAAATCTACCAAAAGGAGCATAATAACAAAGATATAACCAAGGAAAAGAGACTTATATGCAGCAAAGAAGAAATGAGACATAGTAAAAAAAATACAATAAAAATTTGGGTTTCCAAATTTTCAAAATTTCATGAGAGGTGATAAAGGCCTGTTTCCTCCACACTAGCCCCTGCACCCACCAAAATGTCCTCCCCAAGAAACAGGAGTTTTACACACCAATATATTTAAGAACTACAATTACATATAACTAAAAAAACAATAATATGGAGGGAGAAGTTTGTTTAAAGTAATTGACAGTGCTTGCATTTGTCATTCTTTTTTTACTACCCTGTCCAAACACATTCACATAGATAAGTACTGCAAAAGTCTACACAAGTGATCTGCTTTTTTTTTCCCCCCTAATTCAATCAAAATCTCTGAAATATTTCCATTTTTTTAATGATGTCATCTTTCAAGATGTTCTGAGAGCTATAGGAAAAGATTCTGGGCACTGTTTATTCTGCATTTATTTTAGGATAAAAAGCACTAGTAATTGTAATTAAAGTATATATATAGTCCTAGCATGCCCTGGAAATCAGAAGCTCCAGCATTCTGTTCTTGACTCAGTCAACTAAACTTGCCTTGAGAGAAATTCGATTTCAAAACATTGTTTATCCTTGTGCATTAGCTACTGCGTAGAAAAGAAACGGAAAACTATACCTAACTTTCTGTGAAACTACATACCATGTTTGCCAGTTCCCTAAGAGTAAACACTAATATCAGTTTTTCTGAAAATTTACTGAATTTAAATTATACAATTTTGAGGAAGTTTGTTATGTAGGTCCTGCCTCCAATCACTGAGTGCATATTGCTTTAAAAAATCTGTTTTGTAAGATTGGATATGCTATATATCTAAATACTTGATAGTATTTTATATGTGGTTTTTGAAAGTGCTATTTGCATACAGATTACAATATAGAAACAGATAATGAAAATAGAATAGCTACTCTTGTTCTTTCGAATATTGCATTTACCCTCAGTTTATACTGCCAAATTGTGAATTTTGCAATCTCAGGCTCTTCCATGACTGTAAAAATCATTCCCTATTTAGTTCTGTTCTTTCAGCACATGCTCAACTGCCATTCAACTCTGCCATTTGGAGATATGAATAGCTGAATGCAGCAGCTGTGATGCAGTATGTGAGGAGAGAACATTGTACAGAAAGGCAATTTTCAGGCTATTCAAGGCTTTGGGGAAAGAAGTTAACAACAAGAATAGCCTGTTCTGTGGAGGGAAAAAAGTGCTGGATAGAGTGAATAAGAATTATGTGTCTAAAGACCCTCTCTTTTTTAGAGGTCTCTAAGTACTTCCTGCAAATACTAGAAAATATCTGTCAGTTTTCCAGCTGTAACATCATATCATTTGTGTTAATGTAGTCTAATAAATGATTGGCATGTAAATAGGCATCCTCTTATTTTGAGAAGTTTCTATTATTGATAAAGAAACCAAGAAGTTTGAAATGCAGAAGCACTGCTGGAGCTAAGAAGCTCGCTAAAAATGTAGAATAAATTAGAATACATATTGTTGCTGTAAGAAAGGGGGAAAAAAACCTTCCAAGACAACTTTATGTGGTAAAGTAGAGAAGAGTTCTTTTACTTATAGAATTTTGGGGTACAGAATATAAACGAGTATAAAAGAGTACAAAAGTATAAAAGAGCACAACACGTGTTGACAAGTAACAGATAGAAAAGACCGGTGCTGGGTTGAACTCAC
>JAWWTY010000156.1:4585128-4598747 GCA_035222235.1 Margarornis squamiger
GCCTTTGTCTTTGTGGTTTTGTTTTTGTTTGACCACAAAGAAGATGCCCATTGACCATGGCAAGCCAACCGGGTGAAGGGTGGAGATGAGCTTTGGTCAGGCCACCTTTTCTAGGCCCCTCTCCATGTAGAGCAAGCAGTGCTGTCCTTGAAAAATGCTGCTTGGTCATTCAGGATGCTGCCGAACCAGACTGTCATCTCTGGGTCAGTCTCGAGCGACCAATGTCCTGAACCACCTGCATGCAGGGTTGGGGCTGTGGCTTCCAGTGCACCTTATCACCTGCCATTTCCTTCCTCACCTGTCACTACAGGGCTTTGTGAGTGTGGGTGAACCCCTAAAACCTGCACAATGGATTTTTTAGGTGAGGCGCAGCGTGCGCACAACCGGCCCCACCCTTTACTCCTAAGGTTCATCTGCCAGGGCCAAACGAGCTTGGACAGTGACAGCAAAGTCCTCAGGATGTAGGTTTGGTTAGAGTGTCCTTCTCATAGATGGATGGCCTTACAGGACTAAGTGAGCTCCATCTGCCTGGGTTTGGAGTTAGAGTTGTCCTTCTCCTCGGATGGTTGCTGGGGAGCGAGCGAGCCCATGCTGCCCATGGACACACTTTGTCTGACCCTTCAGTTGAGACCTGACTTGCATGGGAGACCCTACTGGAGGCATGTACCACCGCCAGCACAGCTCGTAACCTCATAAGGACACGCAAGCTTCTCCCCCTTGACAAGGGGGTGTCCATGGAGAAGAGTGGTTAAGGTACAGATGTAAATAATGGGTTTGTAGTGGAAGGGAGGGACAGAGTTATGTATTATAGAGGAAGTGTGTCTAGTGTGATATGGGTCTCATCTGACTGAATATGGATGTCTGCACTACAGTTTCCATTTTGAATCTTTGAAGAGTTATCCTGTCCTAGCTGTGCCTACATTTGACCACATGAATTATGCCTTAAAGTCCTTGGCCAACATTGAATAGATACCGTCCTTGATTATCAATGAATATTAGAGCCACCAGCTCAGATGTGGGTCTCAGGTAGCGTGGGTTCTCCTCTGAGGACTGGATATGCAAATACTTGAAACATCTCTTGACCATGTGCAATTCTGTATGAGATTGACTGCCTGCTTCGCTAATTTGATATATCCTTTATGTGTAGCCAGAAATATTATTGCAGATTAATTCATCAGTCTTGTTCCTGACTGAGTAAATTTGATTTATGAAGCAAAGGGCGCAGAAACCTTATGCTATCCTGCTAACTAATTGTGTGAGATGTTGGGGAGAATAGATTCAATGGGCTGGTTTGTGTATGTTTAAGGTGTGCAGACAGATATGCTGAGCAGAGTAAAAGCCGCTTGGTATAGGCTGGAAAGCTTTTAATGTGTCTGCTTGATCAGAGAGGTTTGGGCAAGAACATGTGGTATTTAATTTCTAATTGCTTTGATACTGGAAATGTAAAAAATTTAATGTTATCATTGCTGTTGAGTCTGTTTTGGGAAGGTCTTATTCTTTCTGATAAATGAAATGGATGGATAGTCTTCTGCCAGCACAAAGCATGAATGTTTGGGATAAAAACCTGACAGCTGCCTACTGTCTTGTCACTGGACTTCTACCTTTTTCCCCTCCCACCACCTTTCTGGCACATTAAAGTTGTTTTCTGTTTGCCTTACTGAGGACTTCAGGGAATTCTGCTTACTGTATAGCTCTGAACATTGCAAGCTTCTTAGAGCAGTTTGCCAGAAGGATGTAAGCTGCAAGCTATTAGATTTCTAAAAGGTGTCAGAGAGTACTGCAGCCCATGCCCATTAAACTAATGTTTTCTGTGAAGGAATTAATTGTGCTGATACATGTGAAGTGAGAAGGAAAGACTTTGATTTTTGTTTTACATAATCAACATCAAGAAACTATTTCTTAAATTCTTCTATTATTGTCAATATCTCTGCATCAAACTAACCCTCAGGGGATTAAGCGGGGAGAGGAAGAGGAAAGAGGGGGGAAAGGCAGCTTTCTCCTTTAATATTCCCGTGAATTGGTAAATCATACCTACTTTTAAAATTGTGTGACAGTCAGGCAACAAGTGGTAGTGAATACGAGTTCATCACACTAGGCATGTACTTATTCTTCCTATGTTTTCAAAGTGTTTTATAATCTATCTCATTAATTATGGAGCATATCTGTACGTATGTTTATATTTTCTGAATCCTTATATGTATATATATATATGGAGATATATATATATATATCCATGTGACAGATAAGCAATGAGCATCACAAAAATTAAGTAATGTGCTCAAGGCTGTAGAGCTTGTCAGTACCTCTACTGAGATTAGAATTTGAGCTACTGTCTCTTGGTCAGAGTTCAGTCTCTTAATGCATGCAGCATAGTATCCTCAAAGAGCTGACGAAAGTGTAAATTCACTTTGTATTATAATGAGAAAAACAAGAAATTATTAATAAAATTGCCAGTCAATCTTCCTAATTTTATCATTACCTTTGTAAGCAGGTATTTACTAGTTCTGAATGAGTACTCCTAAATTTAAGTGCTTTTCTAGATTGTGGTCTGCATTAATTTCAGGCATTAATAACCACTTCTTTTTAAAATAACTCCTTCTTCATTAGCTGTCTTCTGAATAATTTGGCTACATTATCCTAGAAGAAGTTACAAGCTTTACCAAATTAGAAAATAATTAAAAATAGTTTGTTTTTTTTGTTCACGAAATGCAAACATGTATATCTGATAGTAGTAAGAGATGAAGAAAAATAAATCTAGCAATAACTTTCACTGCCAGCTTATGCAAGTATCTTGTATTATTGAAATTGCTCTTGCATTTTACAAGGTGACAGTGGTTCAGTCCTATGACCTGAGCATATATTTTTGCTTTTTATTAAGGATTCTGCTTCAGAGTTTCAGACATATTTCATCTAATGCTTCATCTCTTTTCCCTTTTGCTATTTAAATTCTAAGACAAAATATGTTGATAGTCCTAAAAACACCAAGAAAAAGTTCAATTGTTAGCAACAACTAGCTGTACCTGGCCTACTAATGTGCTTAATCTTTGTTATGTGGTAGAATTATACTTTAAATAGGCAAGCCAATAGCATCAGCAATTAAAACAAATAGTAACAACAACTTATTACCTTGACAATTCCTTACTACCTTACACCAAATTATGTAACTGCTAATATATATTCTGTAAATAGTCTTACCATGAGTGAGATGGTTTCTAATTATGTACCTTCCTCTGAGGAGCAAACTGTGTTTGCTCCAGCTGGGTATACAGACATAGTTGGTTTCTGCAGAAATGTGGCTGTTGTGGTGGGTGTTTACTGACTGACCTCCTGTCCTTAGCCCTTGGGGGTTCTTAGACTTCGACTTCTCCACAGATTCAGAGCCACCAGGTGCCCAGTTACTATTATTAAACTAGAGTATGTCTGGCAAGACCAGTGCAGGGCTGGGAGATGAGTGGCATCAGGAAACAGCAAAGACAGAGGTGCTCAAATAAAGATGCTAAGGAGAAGGCAGGCAATGAGGTTAGTGGGAATGACTGGGAGAGAAGAACAATTGGTGGAAGAGGGAAGGAAGAGGAGGACCTTGCTACTAGCACATGGACAACCTCTGCTGCTCCTTATAGTGGTCTAGCTTCTTGCCATGATGGTACTCTCTCTTTGCAGTGCAGTATCAAAGTTAAGAGCAGGATTGTCATTTACCTTCTGTTCTCTCTTATACTTCTGTGGTGAATGTGATATATATTTATACTGTTCCTCCCCCTGGAGTAAAAGTGATGCCACCTATGTGTTTTCCTCCCTATTAGTAGAAGTTAATTACATGTCACAGCAAACCTATTTCCCAGAGTTTTAAACTATTTATTTCTGTAGCGAAGACTGTGAGATGCTGCATTTCATGATGAGAAAGAGATGAAATGATTAAAGAAAAACAAACTAAGGGGGGAAAAAAAAATAAAGAAAACACTAAAGACCTAATTTGGCAGAGAACTTGGGTAAACATTAAAATCATTGTCTGGGCTTGAAATAATTGATGACATATTTTAAAATTGTGATAATCTTTTACAGAAGTACTTTGTGTACTTGCATGTGAGAAGATGCAAATTTCAGGTTTTCCAATACAGTTCTTTCTCTGTACTGCTGGTGGTTAGGCTTGACCCAAATCCACCTATTTCACACCTGTACATCCACTTCCCCCATGATTTGCACCTGTGTGTATTAAAATGATCAACTGCGTGATTCATCTGACTTTACATGTTTGAAAAATTAATCGATTTCACAGATTTTAAAGCATTCTTCAATATCTTCAAAGTATCATAAAACTCTTATTTTAATTGCACAAAGCTTTCAAAAAATAGCAACATGGTTTTACTTAAGCTTTATGGATACATTCATTTATTTAGGACAGAAAGAACGCTCTTGTCTTTCTTGCTGCTTGTACATTGCCCTGTGTCTTAGTTCAGAGGAAAACTAAGATGTCTCTGTTGGCCAGGAGAAAGGAAATGGCCTTCTTCCCCAAAAAAACAAACAAAGAAAAATAACCCCACTCTTTTAGATTTAGAACAAACTTTAAATAGAAAAATGTATAGAAAAGGATAACAGTTCTTAACTACAATATATCTATATCTATATATATAGACATATATATATATGTCCAGAAAAAGGTACCAAACAAAACAGTTTGTAATCAACCTTTTGAACAAAGTTAGTTTTCTGCTCCCATTGGGTGCAATTATATTTATGAACAGCAGATGGAAATTTCGCACCTTGGCTGGCCTTGGGGTCAGCTTTCACAGGCACAGGATGAAAACGCTGGTAGCAATGATGGAAAATGTGGCAGTCCTGATTTAGCTCCTGCAAGATCATTGAGGCAGAGGGACGATGTGGGTCTCTTTCTGTGGTGTAGAGTAGGCACGTTCCTGTCCTTTGTTTGAAAGAAGACGCGTTGGGCTGGGGTAGGGGGCAGAGGCAGCAGCAGCAGCTTCTCTGCCGGTGTTGGCGGCCTCAGGAAAACAAGGTCTGTCGCAAATCCAAGGCACAGGGTACCCTGAGCTGGGGGTTGGAGGGGGACAAAGAGGAATCAAGCCAAAGAGGGGCTCCCTCTGAGATGCTACCACCCCTAGCAGCAGCCAGAGTTAAACAAAAAACAAACTAACTGCTCTCCACCAAGCACACTGCCAGAGAAAAGGAGAGGGGGAAAAAAAAAAAAGAAAAACCTCCCTCCAGTGAGCCATTAAGCCATTATATCGGAATGGGAGTGCTCAGCCATCCCTTTTGTCGACTAACAGTAGGAGGGTGGGCGTTAACTTCAAGCTCTGTGTTGGTAGGAGGAGGAGGAATTCCGTAGCAAGATTCTGAAACTGTAACACCCTGTAATGGTAAATATAACTTATGTAGTTCAGTGTTAAAGGGAGATGATAACAGAAAACCAGGGACAGATTCCTTAGGGGCCTGTAATGTCAACTTCCCCGAGAAAATACTATAGCTCCTCTCACTTTCAGACAGGATCTTCACCCTCTGGCGTGTTTATTCATCCAACATGTTTCCTCAGCATCTGGATCTTCTGCAACTTCCCTTGTGAAATTACCAAAGGTAATTGGGAAAGACACACAAACCCTAAAAAAAACTATTATGAAATATCAGTTATAAACATAAATGTAATGCAGAATATTAGAGATAGTATTTTTTTTCCAAAGATCTTACAACAGTAACTTTATTAGGGATAAAAAGTTCTATAAGCTACAGGTTGTGTTCAGCACTTTGCATAACAACTGAAGACAGACTGGAAGAGGTGACTTTCCTGTTATTATGCATTTAATATGTAACATTTTTAAGGATATTATTTTGAGAGAACAACTATCAAAGACTTCAGATAAGAAAATGCTCTCAAAAAATTTCCCTTGACTTTGTCAGAAATCGTGACTGAGTAGAAACTAGTGAGATGAACCTCTGTTTAGTTGTATCTTTATTTATGATATTTTTGATTTGATGAATTTACTTTCATTGGTCTTCTGTGGCTTACATATTGTTAGTTGATAATATTAGCAAAACCAGGTTGTTCGCATTGGTTTTTTCCTACAAAGAATGAAGATTAAATGAAAAGTTCCCACAATAAAAGCAGACATAGATGATGAAATGAGAAGTCTGGAAATATTCTGAACAGATTTTTCTTTATAAATACATAAATAAGGCAAGTTACTTGGTATTTACTGAGATCAAAAGTTCTTCTATGTATGTGGCAGTCCCATCTGTAGTGGTTCACTTTTGACGAAAGTAATTTTCTTAGGAGACTATGGAAAATAGAAAGGATGGTCCATATTCTCTGACTCCTAACAAGGTTCTGTTATATACATGTTATTCTTTCGTAAGGCTTATCTAAAGGGGGTTTTGTGTAGCAACCCACAGAAGTCCAAATTCTATGTATTTCTGCTGCTTTGGTCTCTTCTAGTCTATTACCCTTAGTAGTAGAAAATGTTTTCTTACATGTCTTGAAACATACTGAAATTGAAGCCAGGTAGTTACCATGCTATCTCTCTCAGGCCTGAAGAGTAGGGGTTTTTTAAAACCTCTTTGTTTAAAGCAATAGTTTGCATAGTTATCCTGTGTCTTATAACAGTGGAGGTTTTTTTAAATCAACATATGTAGATTTTTTTTTTCCCAGTCTTGCTTCTCAGCACATTTACCCACCATTAATCCTTCACGTCAATTACATCTGAACTTGTTTTCTTTGGTGTCTATACATTTGCAGTGTCCTAAAATGGACACTGAATTCTAGCTAGACATTTCACTTATGCTGAGCAGAGTAAAAGGATTTTTGTAGTCTGTACCCACAGTGTTCTTTGCCTTTTCTACAAAAATATTACATATTCAGTGGTAGCATCATCTTGGGTCATTCATCCCTATTGTTCTATATTCTGTATTAGTTTTACCGATCGTTACTGTTTGTATTTAGCATCTTATACTTGTTTTAGTGAATGTCATCCTATTTTTCCCAGTTTGTCAGGGTAAATTTAGATAAACCTCATTTTCTATGACCCACAGGGTTCTGGTTTGATGTCACCAGAATATTTATTCAGTATGTTTTTAGTTCCCTGTTCAGTTCATTCATGCACGGATGGCTGAGGAAACAGACGTATAGTGTAGATTTTATTCATGTCTGAGGTTGTTTTATGAAGATTATTCTAGATATTTGTGGATTTTAAGAATGTGATAATTTTACAGAATACAGTTTTTGAGAATAATAGGATTGAATACGAACTTTGTGCCAGATTGGGGTTTTTGCCCAATCATGGCCTTGGGAGTGCAGAGTTTTGTGGTTTAACATGTCATGAGTGAAAACTGATTCTTTTTCTGACCTCTAAGAATAGCGATTGTTGGATCTTTGTTGAGATATTTATACTTTGTAGTATAATGAACTCTTCCTAAATGTTGCAGTTCAGTCTTAGAAACTGCTACTTTTTTTTTCTTTTTTTTTTTCCATTCCAAGTGAGAAGGCTTATGATGCTTTTTATTAAATAATGCTTTTCTGGATTATTCATGTTGGAATTTCTTCCTTGACCAAGTCAATAGATTTGTGCAATTTTATCACTGCATGTATAGTTTTGGTTTTCAAGTTATCAATTATTTGTGATTAGATTAGGCTGCTTAGGCTGCTTATTGAATGTAGAAAAATGCTGCAAGACAGGATATTACTGATTTTTTTTTTTTCTCAGTAGAAGATGAAGCCCTGGGAGAGGCAGGAAATTGAAATTTTCTTAGTTGATTTTTATAAAATGCGTTAGGGTTGTTGCATAAACTTCTGTAGTCAATATTTGATTGGTGAGAGATGGTATGTTTAATTTTCAGATAGATATCTTTTGAGACAACTTAGTTAGGATAACCAACATTTCATGATCTTTTGTTACTTGGTCTTTTATTACTGTATGGTGAGTACTACTTATTTTCATGAAGCATGAGGCTTATCTTTTTCATTTGATTTCTTTTGTAGTCGGCAATTATTTTTTTTCTCTGATCAGTGGTACACTGTATTTTCACAACCGTGACAAAAATGTTTTTGAGAGTTTTATCTAGGTTATGTGTGCTTTGTTTAGGAAGTTATGGTTTAAACCCAGCTGGAAAGTTTATGTGTGCTTTGTTTAGGAAGTTATGGTTTAAACCCAGCTGGAAAGTAAGCACCATGCAGGTGCCCACTTGTAGGTTGAGATAAAAACAGTTTAGTAAACAAAACAAAAGTAAAATATAATAGTAAATAATAATGATGATAACAAAAGGGAAAAAACAAGTGAAAACCAGTGATGCACAACACCACCCACTGACTGATGCTAGAGCCCCCTTCCAGTTTATATACTGGGCATGATGTTCTTTGGAATATCCCTTTGGCCAGTTCACCTGTCCTGGCTATGCTCCCTTCCAGCTTTTTTGTGCACCTCCTCACTGGCAGAGCATGAGAACAGAAAAAATCTGTTGACTTAGTAAAAAGCACTACTTAGCAACAACCAAAACATCAGTGTGTTTTTTTATCAAGCCATGTCTAAAGGCTTTCACCTCTGCAAACTGATGCAATTCACCTTCTCCTTCAGCAGTTTCTGTGACTTGTCATAGGGGACTCCATATAGCTGCTTTCCATCTCTGATGCTTACCCACAAGGTGGTAGGACCCATTAGTAAACAAAGCATATTGCTTCTCATTTTCTGGTAATTTATTATATAGTAGGGCCTCTTCAGCATGTATTACCACCTCCTCTGGTGAAATTCCAACATATTTGCCTTCTGGCCAGTCCATGATCACTTCTTAGATTTCTGAACAACTGGGGTTTCCTATCTGAGCTTGTTATGTGATCAGCACAGCTCACTTACTCCATGTAGCATCTGTTGGATGATGTGTAAGAGAAGACCCTTACTTTGAACATCCCACCCAACAGAGGTAACTCTGGTGCAAAGAGGAGTTGTGTTTCAGTACCAATCACTTCCAAAGCTGCTCAAAACCCTTCATAAGCTGCCAGTATCTATTTTTCAATTGAAATATAGTGAGCTTCATATCCTCTGTATCCCTGACTCCAAAAATCTAAGGGTCAACCTTAATTCTCCCATTTTTTGTCCAGAGGCTCCTGGTAAGGCCATTCTTCCCAGCTGCAGAATAGAGCACATTTTACATTTTGCCCTGTTCAGACTGTCCTGAGGACTACTGCATGATTTGTTCAAAGTCTTATAGTTGTCAGGGCCCCATTTGAAATAATTCTTCTCCCATGTCATTTCATAGAAGGTGCTTACAATCAGACTGATTTGGAGTGTGCATTCTCCAAATTCCCACAAGGCCTAAAAAAACTTGTGTTATCTTACTATTCACATCCATTGAGATCTGATGATCTCAATCATCATCCTGCCATTTCACTCCTTAAAACTGAATCTTCTGTGCAGGTCCCTTCACCTTGCTTTATAGCAAAACCTGCTTTCAGGAGAATTTGGACTATTTTCTTACTATTCTCAAAAACTTCTTCAGCTGTATCACCCCATATGATAATATGATCAGTGCATTGCAGGTGTTCCAGAGCTTCACGATGTTCCAGCGCAGTCTGGATCAGTCCATGGCAGATGGTAGGGCTGTGTTTCCACTCCAGAGGCAGTCAGTTCCTGGTGTACTGGACATCCCTCCAAGTGAAAGCAAACTGTGGTCTGCACTTTTTTTCCATTCTTTTTTTTTATACCCACTTCCTCATGTCCTGTCCATGGTCCCACAGATAAAACCACAGGGTACCCCATGGTGTATACCTTCCGTATCCTCTCTATTGAGCAAAAGGATGCCTGCTATCAATTGCTGAGATATGGGCCGGTACAGGTAGGGAGTAGGACATAACCTCTCTGAATTGCTTGAATTTCCAGGACAGCTTTTCCACAGCCGAAATGAGGGAAGAAGAAATACTGTCTTCATATTCCTGGGTTTGACAAGCTGCTTTATCCACTGCTGGTGACAAAACTTCTTTCCAAATTAATCTTGACAATGGGTTATCATGCACTCTACAAATTTCCACCATGTGGGTTGTACACAAAGAACTTCATCTGTATCTGTGCGAATTGTACATTGTCCAGGTCATAATATATCATTTCTCACATGGCTATTTCCATCAGGTGTTGAATATCTTTCTCTATTGCAGTCCATTTTCCTGGGTGACATGGAATATTGTTCTTAAATGTATACCTTTCCCTCACATTAAACAGGGGTTACCTCCAGAGGCTGACTTGTGTCTTTTTTCCCATCTCATTGTCAGTGTTTGGCTCCTTAGCAAATGATCCCAGCTGCTTGGCTTACCTACTCTCTAATTTCAAACTACTAGGCTTAAAATCTCTTTGTATCTCCTGCAGCTCACTCAAGGATAGGGATTGGTGGTTGCCTCTTCTGTCTCTTCTTCCTGTTCCTGTGATGGGTCTTGTGATGACCTTGATAATGGCACTGAAAATGACCATTGTGAAGATCCTGATTCTTCTCCTAGCTTTTTTTTTTTTAAATTTCTTCCCTGGTGGAGCGTGAGACAGAAAAAATAAACACTACTTAGCAGCAATCAAAACATCAGTGTGTTATCAACATTATTCTCATACTGAATTCAAAACACAGCACTGTACCAGCTACTGAGACAACAATAACTCCGTCCCAGTGGCAGCAAGGATAGAAGTAGATGTCACTGTTTACCTGGACATCTTTTTATTGCTGCATATTCTCATTTCAAATGTCATATTTTATCATTTGTATGTTGTTGCTATGATGTTATTACCAATGTGTTAACAACACAGGGGGGACCTGAAGATCTAAATAGAACTTACTGCTGAAAAACACTTACAGATTATTTGCAGACCTGAACATTTTTTAATACAAAGAGATAAGTGATGTACAAGAAAGTGGAGGGTTGATGGCGTATATATTTCTCAGTAAGGACATTGGATTATGTATCCTTACTAAAACAAATCTTCTACTATTTTTTTAATGGTTCCATGCAGTTCTGGAAATCATATATACATAAAATGTAAATATCATCTCAGTACTTAGTAATTTATATCCATTAGTTTATTGCCAGATTTTTTGCAGTACAGCTTTGAACAACTTTTTTAATGAACTGAAAAAATCGTGTTTAAAAATTTATATGTGGTTTTGAGGATATGGCCTTAAAGATATGGTCCTGCATTGGATAGTTATGCAGTCTTAAATATTTAGTCTGGGTCTCTGAGTGAGACAAGGCTAGTTAAAAGCCACAAATAGACAAGGTTATTTACATTTAGCAGCCGCAGCTCCACGTTTAACTGGCAGCACACAGTTATTAAATCAGCTTACAGACCTGGTCTGGCTCCAACTAAAATAAGAAGAGAGTTACTATTGTTATTGAATTGAAATTGATTGGGACTTTGACTGACATTTTCCAAATAGTTTAATTAAAGCAATACTTTTGAGTATGCCCAGTAGCACTGAAAAAACTTTGTCATGTACAATATTGAAAAATTCTAAATGCTGAAAGATCAGAGAAAAAAGAAAAGGATTGAAGAAAAGACACAAAAGAAGTTGAAAGATGAGTCAAACCCTCGTTTTGTGTAAACATGTAGTAGGAAAAAGAGGGAGTATTTTCTGTGATGACTATGGACCTGAATCCACACATGATATATGTCAAAAGGGGCCAACATGTTGTATGATTAATGCCAGTGGCAGAAGTACACTTTGAAAGCAACTGCTTTGGCACAATCATTTTTCTTCAACGTTTAAGCTTCTGCAGTGGTAGGTGCTGTTGAAATTGCCAAGAAAAATGTTGTCTTCTGAAATACTAAAACTGATAAGATTTTATACTGAGATATTGGGTAAGATGTGCTGTTAGCCTCCGTGCACTGAGGGAGGGAATGGTCAGACACAAATGTGAAAATCTGTGAAAATGAAGATCAGGCAGCAGCCACAGTGCCCATGCTCTTTGGCTTTCCCTGAAACCAGAGAGACTGGAGGAGCAGCCAAGGTAGTGTCTCAGGCAGCAAGTCTTTGGTGACACCTGGCACACATTGAAATACAGATCCAGCCACTCTCCTGGCCCTGGGTTCTTTGGTGAACAGTGCTGTGGGGTGATCACTTGGGAAATCACCCAGCTCCAGGCAATCAACATCTCACAGAATCACAGAATATGCTGAATTGGAAGGGACCCACAAGGATCATCGAAGTTCAACTCCTGGTCTTGCACAGGACAGGCCCAAGAATCATACCATGTGCCTGAGAGTGTTGTCCAAATGCTTCTTGAGTTCTGTCAGCCTTGGTGTTGTGACTACTGCCCTGGGGAGCCTGTTCAATGCTCAACCACCCTCTGAATGAAGAACCTTTTTCTAGTATCTGACATAAACTTCCCCTTACACAAAGTCAGGCCATTCCCTTGGTCCTGTCACTGGTCACACGGAGAAGAGATCAGTACCTGCCCCTCCTCCTCCTGTCACAAGGGAACGTGACTGCAGTTTCACTGCAGTCTCCTCCAGCGGAACAGACCGAGTGTTCAGCCACTCCTCAGAGGTTCCCTTCCAGGCCCTTCCCCATCTTCATTGCCCTCCTTTGGACACTATCTAATAGCTTAATGTCTTATACTCTAGTGTCCAAAACTGCACATGGGACTTGAGGTGAGGCTGCACTCGTGCAGAGTAGAACAAGACAGTCACCTCCCTCGACCAGCTCGCAATGCTGGGCCTGATGCCCCACAGGCCATGGTTGGCCCTCCTGGCTACCAGGGCACTGCTGACTCACATGCAACTTGCCATGGATCAGGACGCCCAGGTCCCTTTCTGTGAAACTGATTTCCAGCATCTCGTCCCCCAGTCTATATGTGCATTCAGTGTTGCCCCATCCGAGATTCAGAATCTGCCACTTTCTATTGTTAACCTTCATATAGTTGGTGATTGCCCAGGAGCACACTCGATCTGGAGCACACGGACACGTATGTCTCAAATTGGGTGTGGTTCCTACCAGAAGAAGTTTTGAATACCTTGGCATTTGGTCTAAATCAGACAGAAATAAAAAATTATTTGAGAGGATGGTTCTGCATCACTTAGTCTCCCCCTTAGAATCACCAAGTTTGGAGGAGACCTTTAAGATCATCAAGTCCAACCATTAACCTAGCAACCCCCAGGTTATCCCTAAACCAGCAAACCCTTAAATCACTAAACCGTATCACTGAGTGCCAGATCCAGATACCTCTTGAATACCTCCAGGGATGGTGACTTCACCACCTCCCTGTGCAACCTATTCCAATGCTTGACCAACCTACACAGTGAAAAAGTGTTTTCTAATATCTAGGTGTTGTGGTTTAGGGATGGTATTCTTCAATTTAGTGTTCCCACTGAAACCATTCCAAACTATGTACCACTTCCTCCTTCCCTCCCTCCCTCCCTTTTCCCCCTTCTGCAGCAGGATGGAAAGGAGAATTGAAGGCACAAAAGGACTAAGATAAGAACAATTTACTAGAAACAGCAGTGAAATAAAATGAACAGTAACACCAATTATACTAATGACAGCATACAAGTCAAAAAATGTTTTTGCTCACCCTGCAAAAACCTCCAACAATACCCAACTGTTGTGTCCACCACAATAGCCCAACCCAGTAGGGAGCCCTTCCTCCATCCCCA
>JAWWTY010000156.1:4598847-4636830 GCA_035222235.1 Margarornis squamiger
ATGTGTTATTTTGTGTAATTTCTGTTTTCTTGGCAATTGAAATTATTCAATTATCTATAGTTTTTCAAATCTTGATTCTAATTAATTGAAAATGCATTAATTTCATTTACATAAATGAAGCACATTTAAGTACAATTCCCACATACCTTTTTTTTCTCCCCTCAGGATAAAAAATATCCCTTAAAGCTTGGTCCTTTTGCAAGGAGTTCTGACCCAATTAATATATATTACTTGCAAAATTTATATTTTTTTTCCTCTGTCACATGAAAAATTATGGGGAAAAAATGCATTGCAGATTGCATGATCTTTTTTCTCTTTATTCCCACAGGCACAACAGCTAACAGATCTGGAGCAAAAACTAGCAGTTGCAAAAGATGAACTGGAAAAAACAGCCCTTGATAAAGTAAGAAGTGTAATGTAACGTAAGCATGTTTATCAGCTGTGAAAGTTTTGGTGTAATTTGACAAAAACAAATTAAAGCCTTGCAGTGGTTTAGATGAATACTTAATTGCAGGTACCTGGGAGTGATGCTACTGAAGTCAGTAGAACTAAATATGATGAATGAAGTTAAGCACAATTGCAAAGTTATTTAGGAGGAGGGCAGTCAAATTAGAAAGAAACAGTGCAAAAATGGTTTTCTGCACTGATTTTTAATAGATTTAAATATTTATTGAATTTAAGTTTGTGCTGACAGTGGACTTAGTATATCTCAAGTTTATTTACACCACAACATTTTTCTATTTCTCATCATCGACCCTTGGAAGACTGACAAATTTTGCATTACTAGAGCCCAAATATCAAGAATAGTGTGGCTAGTAGGACTAGGAAAGTGGTTACCCCCCTATACTCAGCACTGGTGGGGCCATAAATATGGTGTTGAGTTTTGGGCCACTCACTTCAAAAAGGACATTTTTGTGCTAGAGTGAATCCAAAGAAGGGTAACAAAGCTGGTGAAGGGTCTAGAAAATGTGTTATGAGGAGCAACTGAGGGAACTGGGCTTTTTCAGTCTGGAGAAGAGGAGGCCCTCATTGCTCTTTACAACTACCTGTAGGGAAGCTGTAGTGTGGCAGGGATCAGTCTCTTCTGTCATGTCTCAAGTGAAAGGATGAGAGGAAATGGTCTGAAGTTGTGCCAGGGGAGGTTAAAATGAGGTATTAGAATTTGATTTTTTTCACTGAAAGAGTGGTCAAACATTGGAATAAGTTGCCCAATAAGGTGGTGGAGTCACCATCTCTGGAGGTGATGATTTCTTGTTTTCCACAGGAGTCACAGCTGAAAGCTCTGAAGGAGACTGTGCAGCTTTGCCTGTCTTCTGTTCTGCACAGTCAGCCTCCCACTATGAACCTAATGGCTTCAAAACCGTCTGAGAAGCTGACTTCCCCAGTAACAAAGGGCTCCAGAGTTCCATTTCAAGTGACAAGCACCAAGGTATGGTTTCTCTCTCGGGTGTTTTTTGGGTTTTTTTACATCTTTGAAAGTTTGTCCTGTAAGAGCATCAAACTGGAAGTAAGGAGGATTTTAAATTCATTTAAAGATTGGGATGAATTTTGAGGATAATTATAAGCTTGTTTCTGATGTCAATAAACTTTTTTTGTAAGTTGGAAAGGAGCTACTTTTTGGCTGAGGAACAAAATTCTTTCTGTTACTTGGTGAATGGACCACGTCTGCAAAACAAATATACAAGATGGATTTGCTTTTAGAATAAGTGAGACTGCTAATTCATAGGATCATTTACCTGTCAGGCACTGATGGTGAGTTTGTGGTAATACAGCATTAAACAGTAAGATGGTTTTTGCTTATCATGCTTTCTTTAGTGGAAAAAAAATGATATAAAAAGCACAAAATAATCTGGGACACCCGAATCAAATTTGCCAAAAAGGATCTATGAACTTGATAATAGGCTGTAGGGAATATTCCAGTCTTGCAAAATGACAAGGGCAGTTTAGGAGAAAGCATGAGGAAAAATAAAAGGATGAAAAATATTTTGAATCACTAAATTCAAACACTTTAATACAGTTAAGATTTACAGTGACTAACAACTGTCCTAATAATTTCATCTTCAGAGTTGAATTTTGCATCTGTATTAAACTGATTCAATAGATATGTCTAGAAGAAATCTGTGATTTCAATTAAAGGCAAGTTTTACAGAACGACTGAAGAACAGTTAATGTTCCTTTAAATTCCAGAAATGAAATCTAGGAATTGCTAACTCATAGCCAGTTAGTAATTTATATATGGCAGCTGTTGGTGTTCACAATTTGTGCAGACAGAAGCCAAAAATTAATAATCTTTCTATATGTAATTAAAATTGAAATACGATTTCAGAAAGCAGAATATAATTATAAAACTGAATCTCACATTGGTACTCTTACAATAATGATTGTTGGTTCCTTAATAACTGTTTTATAGGAAGAAACTTTCATTCTCCCAAATTATTACCTCTGGAAAGAAAGCAGTGCATGGCCATATTAGCGTTCACTTAGATTAAGATCACCAGGTGTATGTTCTGCAAGAGAGCAGACTCTTCTTTTGTAGGTCATGCAGACCAAGCAGAACTCTGGAATCTCGGGGCCTATTTTTCCTAATTAATGTGGGTCTAGAATTGTTTAGTTCTTATTGTCCTTTTCTTCATGTTGGAAGTGGTCATGCCTCTGTCATGAGAGCAGAGAAATACTGAAGGGTAAGGGCAAGACATAGGACATAAGCAAGCCCTTATGTCTGTGTTTAAGATCAGTCTAGGGTCAGAGCCTTTGGGGAATTTGAGGTTTCCTTGGCATTACAGGTAACATCATTCAACAAATGACATGGGAACACAGCACAGAGATCAGAACTAAATTTTTGATATTTGACTGAAATGCAGAGTAGTTTTCCTCTTTTTTTAGTCAATGATTATATAGATTTTGCATTTAATGTACTTGGTAAAATGTATTTCTGTGCTTCAGCCCTTCAAGAAACCTGCGTTTAGTCCTCTGTATCCAGAACTCCTTGAGCAAGTTGTACTGCTTCTTTTATAGGCATTCCTCTGCACTTGGCACATGCCATGAAAATGTCTGAGAAAATAATGGTCTGCAGTCCTCTTCTTCCACACCTCATTATTATAAATCTGTGTGTTATTGGTGATTATAAAACTACTGAAATCTGCTACTGTGAAACAAGTTGTAAATGAATCATAGTCAATCCAGAATTACATCCTCTGTGCTTGAGTGGTATTATAGAAAGTATTCTTTTATTATGATACTCATATATCTTCCCCTTGGCTTTTTCTTCCTTTGACAAACCAATTTAAGTACAGATGTATAGCTCTCTTTTTTATTATTATTAGATTTGCATAAATATTTAGATATAGCAAGCTCGGTTTTTTTAGGTTAATATAAATGTGTGTGTTTAGTTAAATCATACATAAAAGTGGGAGCAGTGCTTACACATCTTGTCATGTCCGATACGCAGCAGTTTCAACTTCAAGAGACAAATGATAATTTGTCTGGTAAGTATCTTATTTCTAAGATATTCTCATCCAGCCAAAAAATTGTTTTCTAAAATGTCAGACTTATTTTAAATCCATTGAAGGGTAAATCATACAGTGTATGATCTCTGTATCACTTGGAGACAATCATCCCTGGGATTGGAGTGCTTCCTGATTTTTTTTTAAAAAAAGAATTCTAAAAAGTAGGTTGCATATTTGTATTCATAATTGAAAACCATAATACTTGAGGGCTTGTTAGAGATATTTAGCACAAGAACCTGGTGTAGAAAGGAAACTAGGAAAGCAAATTGCCAAATTTCTTGAAAAGAAAATACCTATTTTGTTTTTTCTAGAGAATGTGAAACGAAAAAGCACAAATCAGGTTTAAAAAAAAAACCAGTACAAAACAGTGCATAGAAGTGCCTGAGTTAGTGAAAGAGATGATTGTTATTCTGGATAGTTCACTAAGTTGGAAAATTGTGTAATAATGGGAAATTCTTATATTTAAATCATAAAGTTCCTTTGAAGTTATGTAAAGCAGTATAAGACTGAGGTGTGGTTTTTGATGTGTCTTAAATATGTTAATATTTGCAATGTAGAAGAACATACAATACAGAATTTACCACTAGTATTTCAGCCATTTTACCTGTCATGTACCTGACAAGTATAATGCAGTACTGGTATTGACAGAAGTATTGACAAATGGATTTAATGCTCTATGCATGCAAGTTAAATGACACTGAAATAACCAGAGGGCTGATTATTAATCCCAAACTATGAGGTTTTTACCTTTCTGGATTGACAATCATTTTTGTTATGTAGTTTCTTTTGCACTATAATGTCACTACACTGTAATGTCACAACAATAACCGTTCTATGTTCTGCCAGTGGAAAATGATTTCAAACTAGTTGAGAATTGAATCCATCTTTTGTTGTAGCTGTTTTCTTGTCCCATTCCCATTACAAAGGTGATGGTGAAAGAGAAAAATGAAAACAAAGGAGGACTGAAACTCTGCTTTCCTTTTAATTCTCCAGATGAGTGCCTAAGGACCTAGATACTTAAAGAGTGCTGTTAATGGATGGAAATCCATTGACTAGGCTACCAGATGTGAGAAGTGTGGGTTAGTACAATCCATGAATCAGAGCACTGGTACTGATTAGTGAGGCATTTTCTGTGCTTGCTGTGTGTTGACATGACAAAAAACTCAGTGAATTTATACCAAGCTAGTCGATAGATTGTATTCCTGCTCCATTTCTATTCATTCCTCTTTCTGAAAAAAGTTAGCTTTCTATCTTATAAAAACCAAAAAAAGTGTAATAATAGCTGTAATTCAAATATTTTTGGC
This sequence comes from Margarornis squamiger, assembly GCA_035222235.1. NCBI lineage: Eukaryota > Metazoa > Chordata > Aves > Passeriformes > Furnariidae > Margarornis > Margarornis squamiger. The sequence goes on from JAWWTY010000156.1 coordinate 4,603,658, forward strand.
TGTGCTGTGTAAAGATACCTGTTCTCCAAATGCAACGAAAATTGAGCTTTAGTAACACTGGAAAATTAATGGGAAACCAAAATCAAAAATGAAACAGAAGAAAATTCTCCTTCCGGTAATGAGGTTGAGTACACAAGTCATGGGGAACATACTGACACATACCAGAATAATAGGGACTAGCTGTTCTCTAGTGTTTTTTGCCTAATGCAAAAACATTGTTTCATGTATTTCCTTCACTCATTCCTTCTTTATAAATTCCCGGGGTGGGGAGGGTTGTGTATTTTCTTAACTGCACTATTCTAAGAGTGGGTTTTTTTGAACTGCAAAGAATAGCACCCATTTGCATATTGTACATAGCATAGGTTGAAAGACCACCTATAAATGCCACATCAGTGTCCTTATCTTGATGAAGGAAATACTGACTGAATGAGATCTATCTTTCTGAAGAAATGCATAGTTGTGGTGGGTTGGCCTTGGCTGGATACTAAGTGACCACTCCCCTTCCCAGCTGGATGGGGAAGAGAGGATAAGATAGAAAACTTCTTGTAGGTTGACATAAAGCAGTTTACTAATGCAAAAGTGAAAGTTAGCGCACATACAAGCAAGGAGGAAAATAACAAGGTTTATTCTCTACTTCCCATCAGCTGCAATATCTGGCCATGTCCCAGGAAGCAAGGCGTTGGCACACAAAGTGACTGCTTAGCAGGCCAACATTATAAACAATGAATGCCTCTGCTTTCTGCTCCTTTCCTTAGCTTTTATATCTGAGCTGACATCATATGGTATGGAATATCCCTTTGGTTACTTGGGGTCACCTGGCCTACTTGTGTCCCCTCCCAGGATCTTGCCCTTGACTGGGTGGGGAAGATGCTGTGCCAGTCCTGCTCAGCAGTTGCCAAAAAACTGATGTGTTATCAACATCCTTCTGGCTACCAATGCAAAACACAGCACTGCTGTGGCAAAATTAACTCCATCTCAGCCAAACCAAATGCAATAGACTGAAAGGACAACTATCACTCCATTGTTAAAAGTTTCAAAGTTCTCGCAAGAAAATGAGTCACTTTTGAGGTTAAAAACTTCTGGAAGAAGTCATTGCCTCCGCCTTGTATATATTGTATTGTGGACTCCAGCATACGTTGTTGAGTGCAAAAATTCAGAAAAGTTAAAGTACTCTGAAAAGAAGTACTTTCTTCATTCCCCATCAACCTGAGCTTGGGGAACTTTGTAAGCCTAATAAAGTGGTCTTGTAGGAACGAGGAGAGCTTATGAGACTTTTCAGAGAAGGTACAAGTCTGGAGAGCTGGTCAAGAACAAGGTAGAGTCTGAAAAGCATTTAGAAATGGCCAGATAGGAAATTAAGAAGTTTTCAGGTTTTGTACAGAAATAATGTATTTAGTTTAAATTTAATCTCACAGTTATTCTGAGTGCATAAATATTGAATATCCACTAAAAACACAGAGGAAGGCTGCTGAAAAAAATAAGATGATCCTACTGTTGTGAGTTGTAGCTTCTTCACTAATTTAATTGGGGTGGGGAGATTGAAGCTATTTATTAAAAAACTATAAAGGAGATGTGATTTTTCTAGGAAGCCAATTTTTATTAGGCTCTAGTTATTTTTAATTTCATATACAAAAGTAGAAATGGTTGATAGAAGTATTTATATAAAATAATAATAAATTATTTTTACTAAGTATCCATCATACAATTGTATTACTCATAATACTTCAGGATATTTTAATTATAGAATTGAATAAAAATTTGAAAAAAGAAATACAGTTATTTGCATACTTTTCTTCAAAATATTCTTCTTCAACAAGTACATTTGGAAGGAATGAAGAAATGTCTGGAATGTGTAGGTTGGACCCAATCCATGTTATGAAGAATGAACAAAGTCTTTATAGATCCTAGAAAACTAACAGAATATTTTGATCCATGAAAAATTAACCAGCTGAAGGTAGCAATTTATTATCTCATCTCTCCCATATTAAGTCAAGAAAGAAATCTAAATCACAACAAATTACTTAAGAAAATAATTTCTCTTTTCTAAGAGCCATTCATATAATTTATCATAATATTTCAGTATAAACAAAGGTTCTGACCCTGTGACCAAAACAATTGCAAATTTTTTGCTCAAGAACCTATGCAAACCCACAAATATAATTAGGGCTATTATTTGGAAATAATTGTATGCTCACAATTGGGGGAAAAAATTAGTGTGTAACCTCATAACTTCATCAGAGAAAGAAGAGGTTGAACCTAAAGGGCACGAAATATGCTATCTCTCTATATATATAAAGTATTGTGTCTATAGTTATATATACATTACAAAATCATGTAGGTGTGGTGCTTGGGGACATGTCTTAGAGGTCTTTTCTAACCCTAATTATCCTGTGATTCTATGTGTGGTCAGCTGTAAGTAATCAGCAGGAGCATTGAGGGCAGCGTACAGATTTGTGCTCCATTAAAGCCTTAGGAGTCAGCCTCTGGTGCCTCAACATTTTTTGACTTTTGTTGCCTCCAACTTTGCTTCTGCCAGAGTTAATGAGGTATCACCAACACCTGCAGTTTCAGTAACCTGTAGATCATCATATTCAACAGTGGGATTGGAAAAATGTAATTAAAAAAAGAAGAAAGCAATTTCTAAATGTAAAGTCAGCCACATTTTGTACTAAGCAGTAATGACAGGCAATCATATAACCCTTTCATAATGCATAAAAGATTAGAATAAAATTATATTGAAAAATGACACTATCAATTGTTTCAGGATTTAATTTCAAAGAATACCTGTCTCCTCAGGTAGAAATCCCATGGAAATCTCAGTTACTATGAGTAACTGAAAGGCTAATGTTGTAAGAAATTTGTTTTTAAATAGATACAAGGAAATTTAATTGCAGAAGCATGAGTAGCACGACATTTATTCATATAAGTCTCTCCTGTTCTGCTTTTCATAGCTGCCTTTGGGCTAATAGACTTTTATTCTCATTGTGATCAACTAGATGGCAGCCAAGATCCTGTATTGGTGCTAATGTTGATTCATAAGGTTATGGGTACTCTCTTTTATTTCCAGAATTTACATTATATGGAGTAATTTTTGGCTGTTGCCTCATAAAGATTCCACAGAACTTTTTCTACAGCTCTTTTTCTTCAGCCCTTTTTCCTCTGTGACTGCTTTTTAATAAAATTTTATTGCATGCTGGAAAAATATTTAACACCAGAGATTATTAAATTGAAAGCTGAAGCTTTTTGTTTTTATTACTCACTTTAAAGAAGTCTTCATTGTTAGCACATTATATTGATAGTAAATTATTTTTAGAGGGTTTTTTTTAACTGAATACAATTAAGGGAAATTCAAAAAAAGCACCTGGCATCTCTTACTTAGAGCATAACCCCCCTAGAACAATATCACTCTCTTTCAAGATTAGTGACACAATCTTTATATTTATCTTAATTTCATTAACTGTTTGACCTCACTCCTCTTTGTTGCAGAGTGTGAGTAGCTGGACTGGCCCACTACCCTCAACTCTGAAATTAGCAATGGGCTGATGAGGTAACTGGTAACTGTTGATGCACTTTCTATGGATGTTAATTGTGAATGTTTACCTGTGTTTAAAAATTACTCCAAAACCTCATTCCAAATATTCTCTTTTTAAATTAATGTCTCTACCTATCAGATGATTCTGTAAAATCTCCCATAATCTAGTACATAATATGCCTTAAAAATAGTGTACCTTACTGCTGGACAGTGGTTGAAAATGTAAATGTGTATACAAAATATAAGTTTCTAAGGTATGTTTTAAATAACATCAAAATCCAGATTGTTAGGTATGGTGAATGGTTTTGCAGGGACCTGGGGATTAGTGCAGACAGCATATGTCCAACTCCCCTAATTCTGCTTCAGTCTAAAGCCCAGAAACCCATGCTAGAGTAGCCTCAGGCTTGATTTAATGCTCAGTATATTCCTGGACAAACTGACTTGCCTTTTTCACTATCAAAAACAGAGAAAGGGAAGATCCCCTTGCATACCTTTCAGATACTATTTTAGAGATATCCCTCCTCATCTATCAAGTGACTTATTTTCAATGTTTCTCTTTTTTGCCCTGGTGACAATGGAGGTGACTGTGGAAGTATACATTATTCTAATTTTAGTTAAAGTTGCATTTAGCAGAAAAATAGTAACACATTGTTTTATCTTTTTACTTTCCTAGATGATCTGTTTGTTACATGCCCTATTAAAAAATATGGGCATGTGAGCAATGACAGTAAAACTGAATTTATGTGCCTTTGCAGTTGCACAGTAACCCCATTGTGAAATTTGTTAATTATTAGCACTTTTTCCTATTGGTGTTATATGTAAAAGAAGACACAAAATATGCAGAGGAGCTAATGAATCTTTCTAAGTGGTTTACAAAATAAAATGTATTTCTGACAATACTCCCAAGGGAATTTTGCTATCCAAGGATATGTTAAAGATTTATATGAAAATTATTAATTCATGTATCCTGTATATATGTGTTATTAATCTGCTGTTGCAAAGTTTCCCTTGACACATGTACAGGGAGCCAAGTGGGAAACATTAGAAACAGTTATGATCCTTATATGTTAAAAAAAATAAGATCCTTTTCTTTGATTTGAGAAAATATATTACTTGGAAAATATTCACATATAAAGTACTCATTGGGGATTTTGGCCATTATTAGGAATTTTCTAGCAGCTTGATTAAAAGCATTGCATTGAATCATAACATGTAAGAAATGCAGAATGAAAACAAATGCACATTAAACTCAGGACATTTAAGTTCAATTTAGCCTTGAGCATTTTAAGAAACCACTTACTGGCTTATACCTGAAGTCTCATCATCTTCCAAAATGGTTAAGCTCCCCCTTTTTCTACATTTATTATTTTATGATAAAATAATAATAAACAAAATGCAAAATGAAAACCAGTACATAAAATGTTTTTTTATTGTCAAATTAAAAGTCATATAAACTGAAGGAATGTGCTCTCACATAATGGAAAAGCAGACATTCAATTACAAAAAAACCCTGCCTATTTTAGTTCAAATCCTTAAAAGATAATTAGATGGTGCTCAAACGGAATGTTTGAAGCAGTGAAAATAGAGTCATATTATAAATGGCTATTAAATCTTTTTATTATTAAATATTTTGAGGTAGTTTATGGATCATTTAGTAAATGCTTTTTTCTCATATCTTTTGAAAGATAATAGTCCTCATCTCTGTTAATGGAACTGTGGTCATGATGGTAATCATATTGTGAGGTAATTTTTTATAAGACTGACTGTATAAGGAGGGACTTAAATAAACAGGCAACTGGAAGCAAATAGAGTTCATTTTTTAAAAGCTTCCTCTACCATTCTTAAATCAATAAGAAAGCCTCTTTTAAGGCAGGACTGGGGGGAAAAAGTCAAAGCCTCAAAAGAAAAGCATTTCTCCAAGTGACCCTATTTATGAAACTCAGGTCATTATTCAGAAGGGTTGCAGCTTCACTAAGTTGGTCTTCCTGGGGTCTGTAACTCCGTCAGGGTTGAGCATCTCTGGCTTTCTCTTCCTGAAAATACAGATGTTCATGTTTGTGGCTGTAACTTCAGCAGCTGTTTTGTTCCTTTGAGAAGACTATAATTACCTATAAAGATATTCTGATGGTATGTATTATTTCTGCTCTATATGTAAATAATGTTATACAGTGCTCATTATGCCACAGATAATTGTTTTTTTCCTTTGTGACAGCTGTAGAAAATCAAGACTGTTGTGGAATGAATGTGTTTATTTGGTGGTTTCAGTTTCTTAAGTATTCTAACATCAATCCCCACACACCTGAAGACGCTAAGTGGCTTAATAGTTTTAGAAAAGAAAGTTCTTTTCCCAACAGTGAAGGATGAAATATAACCTGCTTCAAAACTTTAGAAGGGGTGGAAAAATGAAGTAAAAAATGTGTTTATACACGTGATGGGTATATATAGCATACACCCATCTCTCTAGCCATCCTTGAACTTTGCATCTGCAAAATATTAGGTATTTGAACTTAACTGTTTTATAAGAAAAAATTGTGTTAAAATTTAGCTAGTATTAGGGAAATGTGAAATTATAGGTTTGAATATAATTTAATATAGGTAATTAGCTCAGGAAAGCTTACAAGATTTTTCTCTAATAATACTTATTATATGCATGATTAATCAACAAAACCATCTGTTTTCAAACTTAATTCTTGTTGTTTTAGCTACAGATAGTTTTACAATAGATACCTAGAGTTGCTGCCAGGCAAATGGTTATTAGAAGAAATATGAACTGAAATGATCCCCATCAAGTGAGCTGTGCTCTGGCATTAGGCATAAGTGTTTATAAGCAACTAAACCACTCAAAAAGTAAAATTTTACTGTCTATCCCCAGTCTCTGTTACCACGTTGGAGTAATATTGTGACATCACTGAAAGTTGCTTTATGCTGTGAATTTATTATATCCTCATACCCACAAAGAATAGAAGAAACCCCTGTGGACATCCAGTCTCACCTGGCATAGTCTTTGCCACAAAGATGTTGTACTAAAATTTTGATGTATACCTTCAAAGTTTTATTCTGTCACTTTACCACTTGTATAAAAACTCCTAGATAATGCTTTCATCCATGTCCTTGGTTCGGCAAAAAAGGAGCTATAAATGTGTAACTCGGATGTTTTTCTATTTTGCATGTTGATATCCAGTGTAACTGAAGTACAGATTTTGCCTGTTCTTACATGGGTATTTATTTTAAAAAAACAAACAAAGAAACCAAACCAAACCAACCAAGGAAAAAAACAAACAAACAAAAAAACAACCAAACCACACACACACAAAACAACTAGATAACTCCCGCTCTGAAATCCAGTTGGCTAGGCAGAATTCTAACCACCCCCTATTCTCTATTAACCTTAAGCATATTTTGGTTTTTAGCTATTAAGAGCTGAACAGACAAAATTTGGACAGGGAGGGTAAATTACAAAATAACTTAGTATCGGACATTTTATCATCATTGCTGGCTGCTCCTAGAAGTGTTGTACTGCCCTGAGGAAAATGTCTGACTTTGCTGTCCAGCCCATTATAATGTACTATTTAAATTGAACTAATGTGAGTTAAGCTCTTTCCAAACATGTGGAATAATGCAGTTTGTATTTTTAAGAGCCTGTATGGAAATCTCTTTCCCTGTCAAACCAATGCATCACAACTGACTTCACTGCAAGCCTAGCAAATTACACAGTGGAATGTAAACCAGTTGGCAGCCCAAAATCATGAAGAAAAAGGACACAGATCAAGTGTCAAAGTGAAAAAAACTAACTCAAAAGTTACTAGGAAAAAAATATGATTAAAGAAATGATGTTGAAAAAAAAACCACATTAGAAGTACTATGACAAACAGCTGCCTTTCTCCCTTGTAAATCCTGCCAGTTCTTTATTATAAACACTGTTGCTATCTCAGTGAAATTTGAGTTTAGACTACCTTCCATTATTCACAATTATTAGGAGTCATTAGGCATAGAATCAAGAATAATGGAAAAGTTTGAAAGACAGAGATATTAAAGCTTAAGGTCTTCTAATTATAGTCCTATTTTTTATTTAATTTTCTTCTTTCATTTCAGATTTTATAATGACAACTGCCTGCCTTCTATTTCACTAATCACTTAATGCTAAAGGTCCTAGGAGTACTATGTGATTGTGTACTTTGTACAATGTCTTTAAAAGAAAATTATATTTATGGGAATACAAATATACATCTCAAGTATTTATAATTTGTCGGAACACACAATTGACCTCCAGAACAGAAGTGATAAAAACTACAGATAATGGTATTCATCTTGGCTGACTTTAGGTACAGGTACTACTGTGCTGTTTGTTTAGGCAACAGGACCATGTAAGTTTGGAAATACAGGATGACATTCTAGTAGGAATGCACTTTTTTTTTGATTTTAGTACCCTTCAAATATTTAGTAGAAGAGAACAGAAGTGTGTAATTCTTAGTACACTGGCATAACCATAGGGAGCTTTACAATCTTTATTTTTCCCTTCAAAAATTGATGTTCCTATTACAGTAACAAAGTACAAACAATAACCCCAACTGTCTGTAATTTAGCTGTCCTGAGCATTCAGAGCAGAATCACAGAATATGCTGAGTTGGAAGAGACCCACAAGGATCATCGAGTCCAGCCCTTAGCCCTGCACAGGACCATCCCCTAAGAGTCACACCATGTGCCTGAGAGTATCATCGAGACAATTCTTGAGCTCTCTCAGCCTTGCTGCTGTGACCACTGCCCTGGGGAGGCTGTTCCAGTGCCCAACCACCCTCTGGGGGAAGAACCTCTTCCTAATATCCTACCTAAACCTGTACAGACACAATTTCAGGCCATACCCTGGGGTCCGGTCCACGGCCCCCACAGAGCAGGGATCAGTGCCTTCCCCTCCTCTGTCCCTCCTGAGGAAATTGTAACTGCAGTGAGGTCTCCCCTCAGTCTCCTCCAGCTAAACAAATGAAGTACCCTCAACATGGCTTCCCCTCAAGGCCCTTCCCCATCTTTGTTGCACTCCTTTGGGCATTCTCATAGCAGTCCTACTCCTGCTGATAGAAAAGGTGGCAGAAACAGCTGAAGGAAGAGAATGAGCAGCCTAGCTGCTTTAAAGCAAACTCTAGCCACAGCAACATTCCACTTTGTATTTTCTGATTCTCACTGCTTTATGCAGCCTTTGTTGCCTTTTTCTAGAGTTTCTAGTGTTAGTTACTGAATTAGAAAGCTCTCACCAGGAATGTAATTGCACGTTTGTCCAAAGAAGTTTTGAATACACCATCCCTAGAAGTGTTCAAGACCAGCTTGGATGAAACTTTGAGCAGCCTAGTCTAGTATAAGCTGTCTCTGTGGAAGTGGGACACTTCCACAAATAAAAGTGTAACGTGTAAGTAGATGATTTGATTTCCCTTTCAATCCAAACTATTCTATGATTCTTTATCAGCAGACCTGTAAGGGGTATATGGCCAGGAGCAGATGATAAACTGTGCTTGTAAGTACAACTAATAGCTCACAAGCAATAAAGGAATGAATTTCCAGGATCTACAACCTCTCCACCCATCCCTAAACATCTGTGAAGTACCTAAAAGACTTCTTTCTAATACCTTCAGTTCCTTTACTCCATTTTACAGTGAAGTTCCTCTAAGCGCATGATATGTTCATTTCACTATTTGAACTTTTTATTTATCACCTCTCCTATATTGTAGCTCCTCATATGAAGTCTAGAAGTATTTATCATATTCACTCGCTGTTTATTCTTGAAAATACAGGATTTCTATCTCAACTCCTTGTTAGAAATTCTGCCATGAATGAATGTCTGTAATTGAAATATCAGAGAGTAGGTCAAAGTAAAATTATTCTGGCTTCAAACAGCATGAGTATTCTGTATTTTTTTTAATTATTCCCAGTCCAAATCAAAAGTTTTATTTTTATTATTATTCATTATCCAGATCTATCACCAATCAAGTACAATTAGAATGAAAAATACCAATGATTATATGCATGTTTTTAATGTTATAACTATCTCTGTATATCTCTAGTGATTTCTGTATTATTTTCCTTCTGATCAAATAGTCTGCCTCTCAATAACCACTGAAATTTCACAGTCTGTTTGTCTCTGCTTGTATATAGCAGTTTCTCTGTGTCTATACAGCAAACAGCAATGATTCACACACAGCATGAAGAAAATCTGTTCCACTACCAACAACAGACTTGACACGAGTTTTTGAACACAGCTTTGCTAGGAGGAAAAGTTCATAAGAGGAAAATTTCTTCAGTCATTTCGCTAATACTCATATTGTGAAACTGTTTTAATCAGTGAGTATTAAATTAGAGGTTCTTCCTCCCTGGGTCAGAATTCCATTAGCTGCTGCTCATAGAATTCGATACATCTTGCTTATGAGGGAATTAGCTGCCTTCCTCTCCATTTCCAGTTGTGAGTGTAATACCACAGTTTAGACTGTCATGAAGTTTAGCATAGCTAAATGTAGTTCCAAAAGTGTGACTTGGTGATTCCATGCTTCATCTTTCTTCATGTTTCTGTCACATTGTGGCAGAGCACCAGCCTAGAGAAGCCCAAGTGTAGACAGAAAAGTTTAATGTCTAACTCCCACTGCAAATCAAGTAGAAGAAAAAAGTGAAAGAACAATGTCTCAAATGCATTAAGATTAGGCTAGCCCCTGTAAAGTTGCATAAAATTGCTTCTGTGTGAACTTAGAGTCAAAAACAGAAGTACATCAGCTAGCTTTTGTTTGAAGTAATCTACAAAACAAAGTTATTGACTTACATGAAATTCTGTTGAAAGTCAACAAAAGTGTTACATAAATGCCAAGAGCAAATTATCTTGGTCAAGGTGACCCTTCATCTTCAAGCAATAATAATATTTGCAGTGTAGTTATTTAGTCTACTAAGTCACATGTGCTGATCTCAGATCTCCAACCACAGTAAGGCAAGCAAGTCTAAATTTCCGTCAGGAGAAGAAAAACCACAGCCTATCTCCAGATACACAATTTAGAGATTAAAACATAAATATCATTTATTGAAGAAGTTTTGGTGTTTTGTTTTGGTTTTTTTTCCCCTTCAGTAGCTTTTTTCCCAAAGTGCTAGAAGCTCTAGAGAAATGTGGAGTACTGACTGATGCATAATACGTAATACAAATGGAAGTCCAGACTCACCCTGCTGTGCAGTATTGTACAAACTGCAGAAAATTACAAATGTCTCTTTTATTAAGATTTTTTCTTGTAACTGCTCAAAACTGTGTAGCAGTAGAATTGCCCTGTACATAGCACACACCTGAATATCCTCCATGGTAAACTTTTAACAAATTTCAGGCTTATACAGGTTAGTTCTCTTATCATCACATTTTATCAATTTGCACTTTAAATTATTTATTTTCTTTGTTTAGTTTGTAAGTCATAAGGAGGAATCCTTTTGTGCACTAAGCACTACTTAGAAATACTTGGATTCTTTTATGTTGGTCTTTATTGATTAAAATATAATTTGGGCTGTAAATGTTTAACCTCACTAGGTTACAAAATTGTTCAGCATATGGGGTTCTCTTTAATGTTCAGGTTTTCTAAGCAGTCAATCTAAACAGCTGATTCCAATAATTTCAGTAAGAAGGTGGTGATGTTTTGTCCTCGGTTTAATATAGATTATTATTTATGAGTTTCACAAGTTTAGTACAAGAAAAAGTGTTTCCAATTTTATTTTCAGTTAATTTAGGTAATTTTGCCTCTTTCTCTTGTATGAATTTACCAGAATTTTGGTTTGTTTATTTTTGTTTATTCTTCTTAAAACACGTGACTTAGATATCTTCTATCTTGTTTGCAGTTAAATAGAAGTAAATACATCGTTCTGACTATGTTGAAAACTGAGGTACAATGAGTCATCACAGAGCTGCTCTTCCTGATCCAGAAAAAATATTTTACATATTTTCACAAGGGCTTTCACTTCCTCAACTGCATGGAAATAAAAATAAGAAACTGCAGTTGTTCCAAGGCAGTGAGGCAACTGAAAATGTTGCTTTAAGGTTCTATTAGAAAACATATACTGAAATTACCTCAAATATGTAACACTTTCAAAATAAGCTGTATTAGGAAAAAACAGCAGAATTCATTGCACAACATACAAGGGAGAAAGGACCCCAGAATGCTTAACAAAGGAAAAATTTAAACCATGTATATAATGTCCAGCATGATATACTGCTGGGAGGCAGCTACATGTATGAGGAAAAATTCTGCACTCACAGTAATGTTATGAAAATGATGATTCAGGAAATTGGCATCTAAATATGTCATTTATCATCCCAAATGATCTATTTGAAAGAAAGGTCCTTTCACTCTGATGAATGTTCAACCATTTGAGATTATTTTGAATGATCATCTCAGAGAAACTCCATTATAACCAATAGAAATGCCTGTGAAATGTGAGGTAAATAAAATGTAATATTTTCATATCCATGTTAAAGATATACTAACAATTCCACTTCTGATGAAAGTGAGGTTGTTCTAGATTGCTTGCAAAACTTCCTAGGGTTGTGTTCAATGCTCAGTGTTGGCATCAAAGTAATCAGCTATTTTCCACCGTAAAGATACTTTAAAAAAAGTAACGAGGACAAATGTGTTTACTTTAGAAACAGTATATAGAAGTTTAAAGATCTGGTACATTATAGGATTTGCAGTCCTTTAAATTGCCCCATGTAAAGGTATCTCTGTAGATGTGCATTAAATAGAGATAAAAAATTAAGTATGTCTTGCACACTTACTGTTGAATAATAGTGACTATGCAGTAGAGAAAAGCTAATTATCTCTATTTCAAAACAGAACAAATATATGTCTATACATATACAGTGACCATCATTCTTATAGAAATATGCAGTTTTATTACTGTTATTAGTATTGACTTTTCATTTATTTTTGCATGTGAGTTACTGTGGAAGATTTTTAAATCAGGATGTAGAGAAATGCAATACAATGTTGAGTTTTTTTATGCTATATATATATATTAATCCATATTTATCTGTGAATTTGGTTGGGGAAAGTTATAACAGATACGCAATTATTTTAAAATGTCTCAAATTTTGAACAAAATGTTCTTTAAAGTCCTTCCAACCCAAGCCAGTCTGTGACTCTATGAAATTTGTGGGTATAGGGAGACAGCTCCAAAGTCTATCATACACTCCAAAATGGTGATGTGAGCTTTTGTAATTGCAAATGTGAGAAACAGAGCCTCAACCAAATGAATTTATTTTTTATAAAAAGGTTTATTATATGGTAAGAGCAATGCAGGCCTGGACACGAGGGGAGAGTCTTCGCTCCACCAACTCGTGTGTCTGGCTTTTATCCAGCCACTTAATACATATTCATTACATGGTATACATATGAATTTTACACACTTCTCTTTATATGGCTACAGTTAAGTCATTATTTTTACAACTGGTTAATTACTGCATTACAATTTAGTATCTTGATAACTTCCCACCATAATTCAGGTATTCCTTGATAAAGAGGTAACAGGGGAATTTGGGGGGTCATGTACAATTTAGTGTCTTGATAACTTCTCACCATAATTCAGGTATTCCTTGATAAAGGTTCAGGGAAACTGATGACCTTACAACAGTTGGTTTTATTTCTTTATGAGGGTACAATAAAACCTTTTTTTTCCCTACTGGCATGAATCATATGCATACTTATTACATTAAGAAAGAAGAGGGAAGGAAAAATGATAGGATTAGTACCTCTTTCTTGACCAAAATAAATATGTGAGACCACTGTGAGACGGCATGGCAGCCAGCCTCTGTATGTGATGTAGAAAGTCCCTGGTTTCCAGGTGCAGTCAAACAGAACTGACTTTTGAAAAGCTATATTTCTGGCTCTTGATCTACACACCTTGCCCACAAAAGCTTTGAAAACTTCATCTACGTGCTACATACAAAACTGCTCTAGTTTTTTACAGTGAGTGCTACAAATCCTTGAGCAATTTTGGATTTCTTAAACATGGCATCAAGCCATTTCCATTTTAAAAGAATAAGACATGTCCCACTACACTGAGAAGTGGGAATGATTCCTACTTTGCTTGTTCTTTATTTGTAGCCCCTTCACAGACTACCTGGTTAGTAACCTTGGTGGAGGTTTGTTAGAGAAGCACCCTCAGCGTAAGGTGAACTCTGAGACTGACCTCGCTCAACATGCCATACAAATGTCATGAAGTGCAAACAGGTGCAACCGGCACACTAAAAACTGGCTGGCAAGTCTTTGCTATAGGTAGTTTTGAAATGTATGTAGATTGGACTGGTGAAACCTTCAGTAGCAAGAAACGTGTTTCTGGACAAATGCCAATGATTTTTTGTCCTAGTTACAGTGGAAAGGACAAGTTTGTCACTGTGTGGAAATAACCAAAACTGTGTATTCTACACCCTTTATGTCATTTTTCGTGAACTGTTAGTAATGGATCATTTGCAGCAGCTGCCCAGGGCACACCTGACGCCTCAGGATACAAGCTGGCTGTTTAAGAACTCTGTGACATAGGGGACGTTTCCTGTCTTCACAACAACGACTCAGCCATGATAACTCCCCTCTGGGGAGTCATTAGCACCTTCATACCGAGCCTGAGGGGTCATGTCTGCTAATGGACTATCAGAGATTCCAAAAATATCCCGTGACTCACAGAGTAAATCACCCATTGTGAAACTACTCACCCTGGGGGAGGTATTGGGCATTCTCATCTTAACCTAAGCATACATAACCTTGGTGTTTGGGGATCTCTGGTACCACTCTTCAGATCCAGAGGAGGACCAGAACCTCAACAGGGCTGCTACTTCCACTCTTGACCAGACTGTGACGATCATCCTCACCAACAGGTTTCCTTTCCTTTTACTTTGTACTCAGGGGGACCACGTGGCGCTCCTCACAGGGGCTAACAAACATCATTCTGTTTGTGCCCCAGGGCACTGGGGTTATACATCTGTTTTTGTGGGTTCAAACCAATTTTTTCTCTGTACCATTGCATTTATTGTAATCCTTTTATTAAATTGTAATTCTGACTTGTAATCTCCTTTTGTGTTGGATTCATTTCTCCTGCTGATTTACCTTTAAACCAGCATATTTCTGCATTTGAAGTTTATTAAATAGACTATGAATGGGCATTGCCCCTCATTTAGAGGAAAACCGTCATGGCTGCCATACCAATTGGATTTTTCAGTCTTTGGATATTGTAAACTTGCATACTGCCAGAAACTGCTTCATTTATTTGCTTACATTGAAAATGCTGTGCTTTCTGTTAGATCAGTATGAGTATCCTTCATTTTTTTATTTTATTTTTTTTTTTAATGTGGAAATTGATTATCCCTAGAAACCCTTACTTGTAGAAAAGAGTAATCTGTGACAGTCTAAGTAATAGAAAATAATTTCATTGATGTGATCTATATTGGTGTTAGCAGGTCATCTGTCAAGCAGTCCTCTCCATAGCACTCTGGCATCTCACACGAACAACTGCTGACTAGAGAGTAAGGGTTGTGGGGTCATGACAAAAAGTCATGATATGACTATTTTTAATATAGGAAAGAATTGAGCTACATATGAAAGTCAAAAAATCTTTTGAAAGATGGAATTCAGCTGACCTGATTTTGCAGCTTAATTTAGCAGTGAAGATGAAGGTATTATAATAATAGTGCACGCTTTGAGAAGAAAAGCTGTTTGATAATTGAAATGAAAGATATATATAAAACATAATTGAAGGGAATTTCAAAGGCATGAAACAAAACTGGGCTTTTATTTTTTCCAGTGCAGACTTTGAAAGATAACTTGCAGAAATAGTTTGACTTTCTTCTCTGCAAGTTTTTCTGCAAGAAAAGTGCTCATCGACAGAGTCTAGTTTCCTCTGCATAAACCTTCAATGCATTGTAAACGATTATTTAAATATCTGAAATATAAAGCTTGGTTTTCAGTCAAGCTTATAAGGTCTCACCAGGAACATGTCATAACTTCTACATTATTTTTAAAAAAAAAAAAAAGGTTTCATGATTCTTGAAAGAAAAAGTTTGCATTTGAAATCCTGTATTGAAAAGATTTGAGGAGGTTTCAGAAAGCTTTAAGTAAATTGGGAAGGAGTTCATAATCTGTATGCAAACCATTTCAGTCTGGAATACTTGATGGCATTTTTATTGGGTAAACTCAGTCTAGTAAATAAGCCTCACTCAGACAAATAATAGTATATCCAATTTTTTGTGAGAGATTAATAACAGGGATCCTGTTTGTAAAGTCTTTCTCTAAGAATCCCACATCATCAGCAGGCAGATAAGCCTTCAAAAAAATTTATTTTTCAGGTAATAAATCAGTCTTAGTCCAAAAAGATTATAGATTAAAACTGTCTAAATAAGATGCCATAAGCCCTCTGGTGTTCTGGCCATAAGGACAGAACTCAAATTTAAAGGATCCAGCCAAGGCCTGGCAAGACATCTTCTTGTCCTCTGTTCTTCTATTCTCCTTTGGCCTCTGTGAGAAGTGTGGTGATGTTTTAAACTAGAACTTAAGACATGCAGATCAGTGTCAGCTTAGGGTAACAATGTGAAAAAAATAATTGGAGATGGTGGTTGTGCAATAGCTGAAGTCAGGAAACAGAGAGGAAAGGAAGCAACTCCATTTTCTCTTCCCAAGTTTGGCAGGTGTCTGAGCAGTGCAGGTATGGCAAGTGATTTTTACAGTTTGCTACATAATCTGATCTTACTGGCTAAGGCAAACATATTGAAACACCTCAAAAAAACTTGTATTTTGTTTTGGAAGACAGAAAAGAGGACTTCTAGCATAAATAATGCTCTTTTCACTCTTGAAAATTAAAGAGGATGACAAATGGAAATTTTCCTGTTTTCCACTTTCCTACAGGTAGAAAATTCTGTAAATTTCTGAAAACATGACACTGGGAAAGTGCTTTCTTGATGACAGCCTCACCTGAAAATCTCAAACTTCCCCTTATTCTGTAGAAATGAGTACACTATGCTGAGAAATTGCGTATCATTTGCTAAGGTACAATCTTAAGCAGAAATCAAATTCTGAAACAAGAAGCACTGTGCACAGGCATTTGTTCTCCCCAGTTAATAAGGCTTCATGATGTCTGGTTTCTCCTGCATCCCATGTAGATGTACTGGTTCAAGTAGTCAAGAATGTATGTACTGTCATTTATTGTGTCTACTTTTATTCAATGAGAAGAAATGTAGGTTTACAAAACTGTAATTTCTTTCACTCCAAACAGAAAAATCACTCAATACATGTATTGAGTGGCATTTATTATTATTAAAAAAAAATAATTACTTATATTGATATTTTTAATCTGTTCACCTCCTCATCACTTCCTCCAGTAGTCAATTGCTCTATAAAACCAGCAAATCCTCACTGGAGATCTGTTAACTAGAGACTATTTTGAACTATTTTATTTCAGCTATGAGTTGAACTATTTTTCATGATTCGAGTTAAATTGTAAATAGCGACCTTCTGGCTTTAGTTTCTCCTGTTCTCCATCATTCTTGAGAAGTCTGTATGACTCATTAATTCAGTGCAGTATAAGTGAGATGAGAAAGCATCCTTCAAGGTTTCAAAACTGGTGTCTGAAGTTCTACTTTTTTTTTAGAGAGAAATGCTTTGTTCCCTGACTCCACCCCCATGAAGAGTTTCAATATGTCTTGCAGACAATCTGATGAAAGCCTAATCCCTAAGGATAGTTTTGGTGCATTTTTTTGTCCCTTTTTAGAGTTGCAGGAAATACAGAAAACTGTGCTTAAAACAACCAGTATTTCAGTAGAAGGAAATTCTACTTACTGACTGCTTATATAAAGTGATAGCCTGGATTGCAGAGTGCCTGCCCAGTACAGCAGTCCATTTTGAGTGTGAGGAGACAAGTGAAGGGCATGGAAAGGAACATGTTTTTCCAACTTTCAAAGATAGGAGGCCCTAGCAGAGAAGAACTGTGGACAGCTGAAGTAAGCTAAAACAGTTCATAAACATGTCAACTCAGGTCTCAATCTTTCCCAGAACCCACAAGTCACAGGAATATGAGTTCTGAAAATGCTTTTTTTCCTCCTTTGGCATTTAGATAGAATGTCTTGATTATGTATATGGAAGTAATGCTTTACAAGGGAGTGCTTTAATGAAAGTGTATATTAAGACATTCCCTTTATATATGTAGCTGAAAATGCAGTGTATAAAGTAGTTAACAGTTTGCAGTATCTGACCTCTTGGTTTTACATCATTACCCTGATTTTTCAAATGTGACTTATTTGATATTCTGTCTCAATTATATTAAGTTTTCTAAATTATTGTTTCATTTTTTATTTCCCAGGTTGATCGAAATTCCTCAGCAGAAAAACAGAAGTCTCATGTGGCCTTGAAAAAGAAAGAAAATCAGAGCATCCAGAAGTGTGATTCTCAAGATGTAAGATTAGCTCACCTGGAAATCAGGGTCTAATCTAGGCTGCATGTAAACAATAGTGCCTTAGGCAATTGAAGGAGGAGAAGAAAAACATGCAAAAATATGAGGGTGGAGTGAACTCCATTTAGATTATGACTAGAGGTTAGTTATCACTTAGGAAACTTAGAGAAGGTTTGATGACATGTAGATTACTTTAGGTAGAGACTGAATTTATTTAGGCTGAATATTTGTGTAAAGAGGCTCAAGGAGCTCTTTTTTACAGAAGTGAATACATTAAAGGAGAAAAAAAAAATTTCACAGGTTTTAAAAATCAAAAGAGTATTTAATTTCTCTATCAACCAATATGATGAAAAACACCTAAAAGATGCACTTTTCCATAAAATTAAGGTTTTAGTTAGTTTGATTAAGGAATGGTTCTTTTTGTGCTTCTAGTGACTAGTGTTTCTAGCCATGTAGTCAGTATGGTATGCTGCTTGGTATGAGATATTTGTCAGGGAAAGCAGATAAAAGCAGATAACTGCGATTGGTCTTAGAAGTGTTGATGAGTTGAACTGTTTTTCAAGATTCAATTTAAATTAAAATCTAATCCTATTCCCTGCATTTGTCTAAGCAACATTATAATTCAAGTAAAAAGAAATCAGTCTATATGTCTGAATTTGAGTAATAGGATTAAGTTTTATATCATTTAATCTCAATTATCATATTTTAATTTAAGATTTGTTAAGTCTGTATTTGACAAAACCTCCTGCATGGTGGAAAAAGTAGTAAAATTAAAGAAAGCAGACCTTAGGGGTATTCAAATTAACTGTGCCTTCCTAGACAATGTTCCTTATTGTAAAATTAAGCAGGCAATGATTTTCTCAGTCTTATTTCTCTTCTAAACATTTTCCTGCTATAAATTCACTTTTCTACTAAAAAATGAATATTATGTAATATTCATAGTTCTATTCTGTTCACATTTTAAAAAATCAATCTAGGATTCCCACTAATACACAACATGCTGTGCTTGTCGTGTCTGCTGAAGAAATGGCTTTGACAGCAAAGTTACAAAAAATGTTGTGAGGACAACCACATCTCCAAGCAAGGAAGTCATAGTGTGATATTTAACCCAACCAGAAACAGAATCTCCAGTGTACTTAAAAAACTTACAAATACAGGAAGACATGTTCTCTTGACATATGCGATTTTTGTGATATATCTTTTATATATATATATAAATTTGAGGCTATCGTGGGAGAATAAAACATCCCCGTTTGTCAACATCCCCTTCACTTTAAGTATCATAAAAGATTCAATACTGAAAATGGGAAAATGTTCTTGTGAATTGAAGGATTGATTAAAGGAAAGCAGTAAAATTTTCAAAGAGAGCTAAAGCATTAAATATGTTTCTCATAACTGTTTCAACTCTTTTACAAGTCTAAGGTCCATTCTTGACCCCTTTTCATCCTGTGGTTTGCTCACAGTGGTGACTACAGTAATTTTCTTGGTTGTTGTTTAAATTGAAATCTTTATCTTATACACACTGTCCTTCTGAACATGAGCTAATATGGACATAAAAATAGTGCAGGTTATGATATTGGGTTAGCAACCTCTTCCCATCTTTTTTAAAAATTATTTTTATTGTTATTGATCTATGACATTAACATAGTTCTGAAAGAAATAGAAGGAATTTATTTTCTCAAAGGATCATATTACTTCAGTAATACAAACCTGTAATTTGTACCTGTGAACACTATCACTTTCAGAAAATTCCAGACTTGGGAAGAGTTTTTATTGTAATTTTATCCTTACTTGATTGTGTGTGTGTTTGTTTCTGAAGTTTTTACAGCTGCTTAATTCCCAATGAAGGAAGAATAAGGCTGGATGGTTGAGGACATATGACAGGTTCTAATGCACCATTTATTTTAGAAAAATAAATGAAGATGTGCTTAAAACTCTGTTGCTTAGAAACCTGGTATTTGAGCAATACTTTCTCAGAACTTTGCAAACATCCTCTGATTGTGTCTCTGATTAAACTAAATGTGTTTTATATTTTGGAAGAATTACTGTACTAAAGAGTAACTAGAGAATAACATGCAATATTACGATATTAAGGCAAAAAATTAAGCAAAATGGTTAGTTGCTGGTTTCAACTGACATTTTTTAGGTTTTGTAGTTATCTCTCTGTCTCAGATTTGTAATCCTGCAATTTTTTCTGTATGGTTTTATGCCTGTTTACAATAATTAATGTAGTTTACATTAGAATGAATACAAATGAAGATTAATTGATAAATGGGATACAGACAGGTGAAATTACATTAGCAAATTTGGAAATTAGGCACTGCTGATATTTATCTGTCATGAAATTTGACATGTCCATAGTAGCCAGAAGTAAGTAGTATATCCTCTGATACATAATCTGAAATTTGTCAAAGACCAAAAAAATATTAACTTCAGTTTCCATTATTTAGATTCATTTTAATTTATTGGAGGAATCTTTTCAATACCACTTTTTCTTAGCCTTATCCAGATGGGTTTTCCCTATAGCTGGCTCTGCAAGAACCAGAGTTTTTGCAAAACCAGAGTTCTGCAGAGCTCTTTCCCCTGTATCATTTCCCTTTTCTGTCTTTCAAAAAGCTTTTGGGAGTTTATTTTGGCTTTTGCACCAGAATGTACTTTGTTCCCTTTTCATATTAAATCATTCTTACGCACATAACATATAATTTAAAACCACCTATTTGGTATTAAAATATCAAACAATTTATTAAATTTTTCTTTTTTCTCTAATATCATCTTAGATGTCTTGCTCTTTGCCCTTGTAGAGTCTTCTCTGATAAATAAGTGATAGTGCTTAAGTGCTTTTAAGTGATAGTGCTTAATTTCCTGCAGTAAACAAACACTACATGATCATTAATCATTCAGTGACAAAGGACACTGAGCATTGGAGCCAAACTTCTCATGTTCCTAGGCAACCACAGCATTTTGCTTCATTTTTCTCTATCAGTTTCAATTGCAGAGCTTTGAACACATTTTACTCTCTCATTGTTTTCTCAGAGGAGTAATAATAGAAACACAAACCATTGTTACAACAAAACTTCAAACCAATAAAATTCTTAAAGTAAATTCCATTCCATAAATAAGAACTGTGAAGATCCTAAGAAGTTATATCATTTGAGTTTAACCATACCCTCAGTACACTGTGGTCTAAAATAGGAGATGGAAATGAAAAACTGCAGAAGCATCTTACAAAAAAGAATATGCACACTTCACACACTTCTTGCTCTGCATCTTTCTTTTAAATGGTTGGGTTAAAGGAGGTTGAAATCCAGATCTGTAACAAATTCATGAGCAAATCTGATAAAACATATCCTTGAATAAACTGTGAACCTAACCTGGCTAAAGACAACTAACATGACTAGTTTGTCAGTTGGCCTAACCACACTGTCCTTTTCTCCTGTATCTGGTTTGCTTTCCTCAGAACTAGCTTAGTACATTCTCCCCCTTTATACTCTGCAAACATCCTGCATATCTGTTTTTTGTGCCATCTCAAGCCAAAAGGAACACTGTTGTGATGCAAAGGAACACTGAAAGCACAATGTTTGGTCAAGTAAATCTGTATGATGCCTTCTAGCAGCAGCAGAATTATTTTCTAACTGTAAAAGCTGTTATAGTATCACTTACTTAAACTTGATTTCTTGTCCATTTATGATTTGATTATTTGACCTTAAATTATCATGATTATTTGACCATAAAGCCAGTTCTTACTTGTCATGCTGATACAATGGAAAACCCTTCTAGTTACATTGTTCAACTGTTTGCAGATCAAATTGCATAATTTAATAGCCAAGCGACATGCCACATTCTAACTGGCTTGTTGAAAATTCTTTTTAAATGAAGATGCACGCTTGGTTTTTCCACATTCGTAGTTTATACATCCAGCTGTGAAGCTCTCCGGGTCTGCTGTATAATTTACTAGGTGAACTGAATACCATAACGTCTGAAATTCTGTGTATGTTACTGATCAAGCTGCATACTTCATAACCAGAATTTCACACAAAGATACTTTATTAATCAGACTACATGCTAAACAGACAAAACTGACACAGCATTTCAAGCATGTCACCAAGACATATCCCCATCTCAGTGTTTCTATCATGTTAAATTTCTCACTTACTGATCTAGATTTTTTTTTCATCTTATATAGACAAAATGTATTGCTTGAGGCAAAACGAACTTGTATGAGAATTTGATTTTACAAATACAAATAGATCATTAATGTGTTTCCTGAAGTTTATGTAGAGAAAGTAACAAGTGTACAACAACACTAAATTTGGTCTGTTTCTCTGCCATATAGAAGAAAATAATCCTAAGAATTATGTTGTGCTTAGTCATAAAAATTGCAAATGTTGGCCAAGGTAAATTTTACGGAGTGTTTGAGAAGAGTTAGTAACAGTCAAAACCATGAAATAGTCTGACCAACTATCAAACACAATCAAATAAAATTATTTTCCTGAATTCTCTTTGGTAAAGGCTCCACTTTCATCACTTGGAACTGTCAGTGCTATGTTTTAGAGTTTTTAAAGCTGAGTGTTCAAATGTTAGATCTTTCCTGATGTTTTGTGATAAAAACACAGCATATGCAATTTATTGAATATAATTACAAATTATATGGCAGATATTCTGGAAATACAAGTCAGAACAACTTAATGGTGAAGTAAATAATTCCTCCACATAGAAAATGTAGAGATTATTCTGTCAATTTAATTCATTCATGGGTGAAATTTTGAGATCTGTCACTAATGGTTAAATACAACTCATTAAATTATTATATTTTTTTATTAAAATAAAATACTAAGGAAGCAGTAGAAAAGAGAGGAGGAATGATTCTAAGCATCAGATAAATCCATCTTTCTGTCTTGTTTTGCTGCTCTGAGTCATAAAATTACTTCAAGGATTAGTCATCAATTACTTAATAACTGTGTACCAGCATAGAGTGGCTGTGATGACAAGCATTGAAGCTTTGGTTCCTGAATCTAGATAAAGCAGATTGCTTGTGTGTGCACCTGCTAATGAAACTAGGATGAAACATACCTGACTGAGAAGTCTTTAAGAACTGAAGAAAATACCTCTAGCAGAATAACTCTTCCTCTCTGATGAGCCAAAAAAAAAAAAAAAAAAAGTTGCAGTTAAAGCTTTGATATATGTTGAGCTTATCTGGGTGACAAAAGCAATGGAGTAGTCCAAATGCTCCTTCCAACCTAGTGAGGTTTTTGACCACTAAATATATCAAATACTAATTGAATCTCCAAAATTTTAAGGACTCTGCTTCTGAATGACATCAGGACTTAATCTGCCACCTCTGCTCCCTTTCAAACAGCCAACCTCAGGCTCCCTTAAAAGGAAGGCAGAAGAAAACACATAGAGAACATAATTAAGGATAAAAGGACTGTTTTGTCCTAAGCAAGGATGGCAGGAAATAAGTTTCAACAATGAAGTTAGAATTTGAGAATATTGTTAACTGTATTTTTTTTAGCAGTCACTGTGTAAATACAAAACAGTACGCTGAATTTTTAATAGTCATGTCTAATAGGTCATTGGAAGACAGCCTTTCACTATGCTAACAATAACTTGCACTTTTAAAAATGTTGCAACATTTTAGACATGCAGTATTTTTCAGGTAAATCAAAGCATGTGTGTTGAATTACCTTCTCCTTATTTTATAGCTTCCAAGGCATTTAGTCTTGTCCACCTCTGCCATGTCCTCTGCCTTTTGATCTGCAATCCTTATCCACCTGTCACTTCAGGCACAAAAAGGAAAATAGCCAGCATTATTTGCCTCTATTATTATGTTCATCCTGTATTCACATACTGCCCTTCTGTTTCCCTGGAAAGACATTATGTAAGGAACAAAGAGCCATCACCTGGGTATGATGCCTTCATATAGCCCTGGATGTTAGAAATTAACCTTATGAATATTGTTTCTACACAAATGCTTTTACTCTCTTGTTACAGTCTTAGCATTTTATTAGTATTATAGTAATACATCAAAAAAAAAAAAATGTTCACTCATTGGAAGAAAAGCAGTGGATCCTTCTCTAATAAAAATGGGGAAA
The DNA here is from genome assembly GCA_035222235.1 of Margarornis squamiger. NCBI lineage: Eukaryota > Metazoa > Chordata > Aves > Passeriformes > Furnariidae > Margarornis > Margarornis squamiger. Next base: position 4,627,712 of record JAWWTY010000156.1, read on the forward strand.
GCTGCTTTTTGCCCTGTTGTATGTATCTCTATACAAGCAAACATTGAGATGCTATCATTTTGTACTGTGTTTCTTTTCCTTGGTGTTTCAAGATTCAGAAATGCCTGCTCTTGTGGGAGGAACACACAGGTGCAAGTTCCCCCTGACATACATCCCTGAAACACTGCAATCTTGATTCAAAGCTTGGCATTATCCCAATGTCTCTTCCAGCAGGTACATCTAAAATCTCATCTCCATAAAATAATAAAACCACCCTGACAACATTTGAACCCCTTTATTTCCCCAAAGCAATTATTTTTGCTTTTTGATTTTTTCTACCATGTCAAGCTCTCATTCTTTTGTAAATAGACAGAAAGAGAGTATCACACAGAAGAGCAAACAAAACAAAACTACTTGGCATAGAAGGAACTAACTATAATAACAAAAGTCTAATATTTGGCTTTTTTTTGTCTGTCACTCATAGCTGTGAAAGGTATTCTAGTGCATTGGGTTTAAGTTTCTTCATTTGTCTGATATGGTTTTAGCTGAGGGAAAGGAAGTTGTGTGTACTGCATGTATTTGTATATTTATGTGTTTATATATGCATATACCTGTGCACACACACATATATACACCTGTGCATGTATACATACATATAAGAATATAAATATACACATAGGGGGAGATAGATAGATATAGATATAGATACAGATACAGATACAGATATAGATACAGATATAGATATAGATATAGATATATAGATACAGATATAGATTAGATATAGACATAGACACAGACATAGAGAGAGAGAGAGAGAGGGAGGGAGGGAGAGAGAGATGCATGTGCTCATATATATATATGCCTGAGGGTGTATGTGGATGAGAGTCAATTTGGGTTGTGTTAAACCCAATTTACAGATATTGCAGGAGATTATGTTAATACCCATCTGACTCAGTTTAGGAACTGAACTGATATAAAACAATGGATAAATACAGCTCCTCCATGGGAACTGGTTACAATCCTGGCTACTGATGTTGACTACATGTTGACTGATGGCATATTGAAAGTCATTGCTGTTGTTCAATCTGTAATTTGTTTGTTAATTATATACAATGTTTCACAGTGACAAGGAATCAATAATGAATGCTTTATGCTTTAACAACATAAAGGCATAGGAGTTGCTTTGTTTAGAAAAATGTCCCTTCTAACTTTCTCCAAAAGTGATCCATATGGTATGCTATTAAAAAAGAAAACAACTATGAGTGAACAAATGGGAAATACTACAGATATAAGTCTTCACTGCTGTTTTCTTATCAAAATGGCCTTTGTTATCTGGTGTATGACAACAGTATGCAAGACTAGTCAGTTACAAAACATTGTTTTTATAATTTACTTTTATTTTCTCTAAGGCAGCTCTGTTTTTGTTTTTTCTTCCTTTGTATGTATCTTAAGCAGTTGACCTATATTTTTATTAATTTCAATTAATATTTTTTGATTTCTATCTCCTAGAATTGTGTTGGTGAAATGGGCTACCTGATTTTATTTTTTCAGTATGCAGAGTTAAAGGAACTTCAGGATATGTAAATTATATATTTCATTATCATTTTTTCTGTCCTCTTCATTACACAATTTGCAATACTGTTCCTTGTTTGACTTTATCATCAAGCTGCTCACCTAGAAGTCACTCAAACCCTAATTTTCTTCTAAACATGATTATACTTGAAACATTTTTTTTTTAAAAAAAAATCTAGGGAACTAGTAAATAATTTAAATGGAAGTTCTGCTTTTGAAGTATTAAAATTTTATTAAAAATTACTACTCGGTCATCTGACTCTAATCTTTATCTTGAACACGAACCACATGACTTTTTTCTTTTCTTCAAAAAAGGCAGAGTAGTAAAGAGTATTGATGACTTAAAACTTTAAAAAAATTCCTCATTTAGTTTCACTTCATTTAATTGTATCAGTTTTAATAGTAAAATATGTAGAGAAAATCCAATATGAACTCATTTTAGAATAATGAGCAAAGATTATCAATATTTTACTCTATTGCACTTTTCAGTTTCTTTTCCTGTGGCATCATTAATCCTACTCCTGAAGGGATTTTGAGTTAATTACAGTAGAAGTTTCAGCATTGGATAAATCTCTACTTTCATACCAGGAGATCTCTTTGGTTCAGAAATCTACTGTGTAAATAATTTTTTTTTATGCTGTGCATCTCTGTTTTCCCAGATACTGAAAAGCATGTTGGCAAAGAATATGACATTATTCCTGGAATAAAAGGACTGCAATTAATGCAACAAGCTTTTCCATACCTTGAGAGTAATCTGATTTCCCCACTAAGTGAATACATATCCCCAGACAGGGGTTATTACACCAGAGACATCTAGCAGTTTAGACAAGAGAATAGTAATAGAGAAATTCTGTAATGCTAACTTTCTCCTGTTAGTTACTATTTCCTCACCCATAAAAGACAAATTACTTTTCTGTTCCTTAGGACGAATTGTAGAAGTAAACTTCACTATGATAAGATTTCTACATGAGAAAAAGCAGCTGGATAAGCATTGTTAAACTTTCTGCCACATTAGACTGTTATAGGGATGATGGGAGTCTGGGTTAAGCTTAGCTATGAGAACTTTATTTTGTTTCATTTCATCAACTAGGCTTAAAAGAAGAACCAGTGACTTTTTTTCTTTTCCTTTTTTTTAGGAAAATCACCAATATTTTAGGAAAAACTATGATGTAGTTATCTCTGGTATTTTTTGTTGACAGGTTGCCAAGACGTGTATAGGGAATGACAATAATTCAACATCTCGTTTGGAGGCCGTAGAAATGGAGACAAGCTTTCAGGTATTCTCTTTATGAGTAATTCCTGGCGTAAAGGTAACCCTTTATTAAAAGGTCTTGTGACGCAATAATACTTGAAGTATAATTGTACATTCTACACTAAATTCTGTCTCAGAAGACTACTTTCTTAGTTAAGGCTTTGGCTGCATTTGACTGCCATTCATCTGTTCAAAATAGCTTTTGTTTGGTAAAAATTTGCAAAACTATTCAATACTTGAAGAACTGGACTATCTTAGTAGTCAAATGTCTTAATTTGATAGCATGATGTACATAGCCTTGAAAACAGAAGAAGGGAAACATTTCCAAAATAATTGTATATCAGGAATTATGTGAAACTGTAAATAGCCATGTTACCAATGGAAAAGTTTTAAGCAAGTTGTACATCAGAGCTGTTCATTTGATGGACCAAATAACCATGACTATAAAGCACCATCAGACTTGTATGATTTTGCACTGTAAAGATTGTTAAATATGCTTCCTTTAATAGAGATCAGAATCCTTTTCTGGGTGCAATTGGCAAATATCATATTCTGCTGTAGTAGTTTAATACTGATACATCAGTTTAACAGAAATATAGTTCCATGTGCACTATTGCCATGTATTTTTAACATATTCTTTTTATTTGCTTGTGTGTGTGTATATATAGTGTGCACAGTGTTTACACTGATGATGTTTTTACCTCCACAGAAGTTGCACACTCTTCCATGGACTAAATCTGAAGACAAAATATCATCTGAAAAAAATGAGAAAAAATTTAAAGAGTCTGTTCGTACAAAAGAAAAAAGCTCTAAACATTAATAATCTACATTAAAAATGACATTCACTTGCTTCCCTCTTCATAGTCTTTTTAGAGCAAAGGCATGAAATGTACTGAGTTTCTAAAGCATGCTTTTTTCACTATTTTATGAATGTCTGTAAATTAGTCTAGAATAGACCAATTAGCACCTTCCAGCAATAATCCAAAATGGATGTTTGAAGAAATGCTTTGTAATACAGTCCAGTTTTTGAACTCTTGTTCGACATGATCAGTAATTGCATACTTTAAATTAGTTTCTTTGTAGACAACAGCCATTCTCAAGTAGTTTCTCAGTCTGTTCTGTTTCATATGCCTTTATGGTAGATTAGGTTTTTAAATTAAGATTAAGGGACAGTTGGCAGGGAGGGAAAAATATCTGTGTAACTGTAGTTGAAGTAAACTCACAAGTACAACTGTAAAAAGGGAACAGTGGATGAGGGTCCATGTACCCATGTATTAGCTTTCAGTAATACCATTTCAAATCTACTTATTTAACCAATAAAAGATGTTTATTGATTCTTTTTTTTTTTTTTGAACTGCTACCATGACTAGTCCATTTTTGAAAACTGAAGCATTGACAGAATTTTATGGGATGGAGATAAAGAGGTCATCATTTTTGGGATTTGAGCAAAAATATTTGCAGGTGTGTGAGAGACTGAAAATTGTTAATGGCTTAAACACTGGTAAGACCGGCAAAACACTTTATAAAGAAGCTGCAACATCAGAACCCCACTCCCCACTAAAATATACCTTCTGACTGGAACTTGGACTGTGAATTAAGCTACCTGATGGGAACTTGAGGTGAGATAATGGTGGTACTATTGTTCAGTTATCTCAGGTCTAAGGAGAAGTAAAAAAAGGCTGGCAGGAGAAGAATGAATCAGCAGATGTTTTGAAAATCAGCTCTGGCTGGGTTCAGCTGTGGGAAGCCATAGGCCACAGACTCATTTGATCAAGCCAGGTTTGCACACTCTACCCCCTCCTGTGAGAGACTGGACTGTTAATGGTTAATGACTCAAAAAACTCGACAGCTTGTGAAGGCACCAGGGTGCTTTTCTGAGGCAAGGTTTGCACTCCAGTGGGGAAGGCTACCCAGCAGAGACTGGATTCTGCTTTTTAATTACCTTCACTTTGTGTGTACTCCTCTACTCAAAGGTAGGTATTTGCAGAATGGTAGATTTCTCTGCCTTGAGAAAGTAAAATTTTAAAAAGAAAAGAAATTTATGAGCTGGCCAGATGATGACAAAGTACTACTCAACCAAGTCGCACTACTGTTGAAGAAAAGACTAAACATGTTTAGGGTCAAAAGAAGGGAAATCATGGCCACAAAATTAATCAAAAAAGAGGTGCAACTTTTCACATCTGATCCTAAACCTTGCTGAAGAAAATCTGCTGTATTACAAAATTTTCAGTTAGCAAGACACTTGTGATCTTGTAATATCTATAGCTGGTATTAATTTCTAGTGATGTCAAATGTAACATGTCTTTGCGTATCATGTACCTTAACTTAAAAGGTGACTGGAACTGTTTCAGTTATCTGTCAAGAAGGGACATGGATCTCCATGTACATGTCCCAGAGGAATGAGGTAAGCTGTTCTACCTGGCATTGGTTTCATGTTTCTAAAACATTCAGCAGTCCTGACAGCATATCTACTGTTGCTATAATTGTTTATTGCTGCTGTTCCAAGTGTTGTCTTGGGGTTGGTGTTCACAACATGAAAAAAACTCTACCTTATAAATCAACAACAAACTAGCTAGCTTTTTAATTTTTATTATTACTATTTCTATTTATTTTATTTGCATGAGACCAGTGAATGGTTGAGAGAATATACATAATTTATTTGGTATTTCACCATCAGATAATTAATGTAAAAAATCTGTTTATTGTTAGAAAAACAACAAAAAATACTGGAGTGGATGGGTTGTTGCAAGGTTTTATTTTGTTTTGTGTTGTCTCCAAAGGGTTTATTGTTAGAAGCTTTCGTCTAGCCGTGGGATCGTTATCTGGGGTGTACACGCATGCATGTATGCTTTCATCTTTTTTATGTCCCTTTTCCTACATGTGAAGGTCAGGTGAGACAGAACTGAATAAGGCCAGATTGACTGGGATAATTCATCCTCTTGCTTTGAATAATGTAAATGTAAAAAATGATTGATTATGTTTAGTCTGAGGATTTCTTGGACACCTCAAAACCGGACATCGATTGCCTCCTGTTTTCAGTGTGATTAACCACTTCTTGAAGGTGATGAGTGGGGAAATCCCTGCATGTCTTCATACCTGCCATTTTTAGGATAGTCTATGTAACGATACAGAATCAAGCAAAAATTTTTATTTGTTTCTATGTCTTAGTTCAGAGGAGAACTAAGATGTCTCTGTTGACCAAGAGAAAAGGGAAAAGAGACTCTGGAACTCAAGCATCAGGCATGTGATAGTGGAGAATAAGGTCTCTCAGGGGTTACCCCCAACAGGTCAGTCAGTCAGATGAATCATGACTACAGGTGTTGAAAAAGGAATATAGTTGTAGTGGGCAACTGCCTTCTGAGGAAAGCCAAGGGTCCCATATGCCACCTGGACCCATCACACAAGGAAGTCTGCTGCCTCCCTGGGGTCCAGTTATTATTACCCACTGTTTGCTGTCCAGGTTGGCAGCAACAAGATTGATGAGAGAAGTATTAGGATAATAAAAATAGGATATCAAAGCACTGGTTGAAGGAACATGAGCACAGGTGGTGTTTTCCTCAGTTCCTTCATTAGCAGGAAAGAATGCTGAAAGGAACAGGAGAACTCACATGATCAACATGTGGCTGAGACTAGTGCCATCAGTGAAATTTCAGGGGTTTTTACTGTGGGGTGGTTTGTATGGTACCAGACCTGATGGAGACAGAGAGGGTTAACCTGGCTAAAAGGGGAATAAGGATTCTAACATGAGTTGTCAGGGCTGATTGAGAGGGTTTTAAACTAGGTTTAAAGGGGGAAGGCGATAAGACCAGGCTTGCTAGAAATGAGCCTAGGGGAGGCAAGCAAGTGTTGTGGATGAAATCAATAGCCCAGCTGAAGTGCATCTATACCCTGATGACTTTGAAGCGTGCTAGCCACACTGGAAGACTCTTGCAGTCTTATGGGGATGAGATGGGGACTCCTAAGGTAATAAAAGCCAACAGAGAAACACCAGAAAATTATCTCAAAGGAAATAAAGGGTGTTCCTCTAGGAAGCCAATGTGGCTGACAGCCCACCTGAGGTGCCTTTACACCCATAAATGCAGCATAGGCAAGAAACAGGAGTCGGAAATCACTGTGCTGCTAGAAAGTTACAACCTTGCTGCCATTAACAAAATTTGGTGGGATGAACACTGTGATTGGAGTGTGACTATTGATGGCTACGGCCTGTATAGAAGAGACAGGAGAGGAAGTAGAGGTGGAGGGATTGCCCTCAACATCAAGAGGTGGATTGAGTGTGTAGAGCTGTCTTTCAAGAACAGCCATAAGCAAGTCAAAACCCTGTGGGTGAAAATCAGAGACCATGGCAACAAAGTGAATGTTGTCGTTACTGTCTACTACAGGCCACCTGATCAAGGGGATCCTATTGACAAAGCCTTCTTGCTCCAGCTACAGCAGGCATCATGCTCACAGGCTCTCATCCTGCTGGGGGCTTCAACCACCCCAGTATCCCTTAGAAAGGTAGTATTGTGAGATGCAAGCAATCAAGGAGACACCTAGAATGCACATGGGATATATTCCTGACCAAGGCAATAGAGAGCTTTACCAGAGGGAATGTGTTACTGGATCTGTTGGTGACCAATCCAAGTGAGCTAATTGGGAACATGAAGACTGGAGGTAGACTGGAATGCAGTTACCATGCATTGGTGGAGTTCACAGTCCTGAGGAATATGGGTCAGATAAGGAGTCAGTCCCTGTCTTATTATCATATTAGTTTAAGCTTCCCCAGTTATGATGTTAACACATTGTAAAACTCAATCCCCTGTAGCTGCAATAATCACTGAACCAGCCATGTTAAAGGCCTCTGGACAGACAGACCTGCTGATGGAAGACAACTCTCCAGGTCACAGGTTGCCAGGAGTGCTTGATCCCTCTTTGCAAGGCTGGGACTGACAACAGTTCTTTCGCAGGTGTGTTGTGGTTGAAGAGCTGTGTCGTCAGGTGAAGGATTGTGGCTGTTTGGCCATGGCTGAACACTCAGTGTCCACTCAAACTGCTTCAAGACCTCTCTCCCCTCTTTTGCTTTCCAGAAGGGAAGGAAAAAAAAAACAACAGCCAAGATAGGAATTTACAATTAGAGATAACAGCCAGGAGAGAAGCTTTGATTAATTACCATGGGCAAAGCAGACTCAGAATAATGCTTAAATTTATTACTAACAAGCTAAGAACTAGAGTAAGAAATAAAAACAGTTTTAGAAACACATTTCCAACTACCCCCCCCCCCATCCCAGAGTCAATTGTTACCTCAGCCGCTTGCAGTTGAAGTCCAAGACTTTTAAGCAGCAGTTCTTACAAACCTGTTCTTTCTGTGGGCTGCAAGGGGGCATCTTGCCTCACCACAGTCATCAGCATGGTTACAGGGGAATCATAACTCAGAGTTCTTCCCTTGCTTTCCGTGGGGTCCCTCCCACAAGAGAGATCCTCTGCTCTTCCATGGATAATTCCATTGGATGCAGTCTCTCATGGATAATCTGGCTGCACCTGCTTCAGCATAGGTGCCTCCACAAGCCATGGCCACAAATCTTTGCAGGATTCTGCTCCATCCTGGGACCTCCAACAGAGTAACAGCCTCCTTCATGCATCCCCCTGCTCTGACAGGGGGTCTTTGCACCCTGATGGCCACCCATGGACTGCAAAGGGACAGCTCATTTCACCATGGTCTACACTATGGTCATCAGGAAATCATATCTTTGAGTCCTTTCCCTGCTTCCATGTGGTCCCTCCTCCTCCTTCTCCTCCTGCACTGACCTTGATGTCTGTGTTGTTAAGCCATGGCTGCAAATTCTAATTGCACAAGAACTCCTCAATTCTTAAACATGTTCTCATGCAGGGGCAGACCAAAAGCAGGAAGTTTTTCTCGGAGCTGACTATCACTGGTTCCATAGGATAGGGGAAAACTTCTAGCACCTTCTAACAGAAGCCACTCTTCTTCTTATCAAAAAACCTAATCAGAGAAACCCATGACAAGGAGCTACAGGAAGAAGTGAACAGGCTGTGTAGTATTCAAGTGAATGAGCAAAAGATTGACTAGTTATTTTCAGAGGCAATAGAGTCTCAAGACTCTCGGGACTCTCAGACCTCCACTGTAGTGGAGAAGCAGGTAGACTCAGAACCTTGCAGGGTAATTAGTCAAGTCAGGGTAATTAGCAAGTAAGGTCCCCTGGGAAAATGTTTTTGCAGGTGCTGGGGTTCACCAGTGCTGATCACTTTCCAAACATCACCTCCTAAGGGCACAGGAGCAGAAACTTCCCAAATGTCAGAAGTCAAGCAGGTGAGGCAG
>JAWWTY010000156.1:4636930-4673039 GCA_035222235.1 Margarornis squamiger
TTTCTTGACATTTTTCCTGATTTATTTTTTAGTTTTAGAAGCTTCAAGGCCAGGTACTGATAGCAACCATAACATATCCTTTGTAGCTAACAATTCAGTCATGCAGTCTATCTCTGCTATTTCAGCAAAAGCCTCTACAATTATTTCTATTAACCCTTTCAGTGCTAGTTCCTTATATCAGAAGTACCTTAGCAACTGCTCATAGGTTTATATCACTGCAGAAACAGGGTTACTTTTCATAATTCAGAGGAACTTCAGTGGAATGTGATGGCAAATAGAATCTCATTCCTTATTTAGATTATCTAAACTTTTAAATACATACATGTGCAGAGCAAAAGGCAACGTATATTGCATGAAAGATTTCTTCAGACAGTTCTGTGTCAGCATTATACAAAGCTCTCTAACATATTCATGAGATCTGAACACCACAGTATTCTTACCTTATGTTACTGGTTTTATAACAGTATTCACTTTAAAAGTTAGGTTTAATTTAACCTTTTTTATTATTAATATTATTATTAAATAGAGTTTACTTAAAATCAGCCTTTGGGAATGATACTGAATGTGTATTTCTGGCATATCTTATTTGCATAGTAATAAAAGATTAGACAGAATTAACTACTTGTGGCATATCTTCAGTCTGGTGGTCTGTGCTACAGCTGAAGAGAGGAAATTGCCATTTTTTTGTGGTACTATGCTTTATGTGTTGGTTTTCTCTCTTGAAATCTATCCAAATAAATAGGAGAAGGAACTAAATGGGTGAAATCCTAATCCGATTATTTCCACAGATAATCAGACAGCTCCTTATCAGAGAGAATATTTGTCACAAATATCAAACTTCAGACCTCCTATATGTAACCTTTGATCTTCAAGGGTGGTCTACAAAGAGCTGTTAAAGTCCAGGAAGCAAAATCTGTAACTGCTGCTTACTGAAAACACCAGAGCAGCAACAGGAGCATTTGTGCTATGGCCCACTATAATGTCCTGATGCCTCTCTGGTGCAAAGGGGCAGTTGGTTCAGTTCTTGTGTTCCACGGGCCCATCACATCTCCCCTTTCTAACACAAGATACTGAGATGAGCACTACCTGTGCTCTTGCTTCCCTGGTCTTTTTGATTAACCCTAAGCTGTCAGCATAATTCCCCTGTTAGGAACACCAGTTTCACTAACAGCTCATTCACGTGAAGAAGGAAGGGCTTTTTTATCCTTGGTGTATTTTCCCCTCCTTTCCCCCCATTTATCACTTCACTCACTTAGTATTTACCTTCTGTCGGCTCTGGAGTTCAGGGACCCATTTTGGATAGATATGCCTCACAGCTGGTAATGTGGCTTTATTCATTTTGTGGAGAGAAAAGTAGCAGAGAGGGAAAAAATAAAAAAGGACAGTTTCCTGCCATTTGAGTGAATTTATTTCATGCATTGAAGAATGCTGGAAACACAAGAGCCAGGTCAATGAGGGGAAATGACATAGCAGTGAGGCAGAGGAGTTGGAATATGGGAGGAGACAGAGGAATAAGAGTAAACTTTGCTCATTTTATTGTAGTCAGCCATTAAGTCAAACTACCTTAAGCTGTAATTTTAGAGTAACTGCAATTCTGATTAAGCAGCATTTCAGGTCTGACAAAGGGGTTGTTTTGTATGTGCTGGACAGGCTTTTAAAACAGGAGCTGGATGTTTCTTTTAAAATGCCTTTTGATATTTGCATTGCCTGATGTTTTGTGTTATGTGGGGTGATATTTCTTCATACAGATTACTTTGGCTATATGAATCTTATTGCTTGATAGGAAAATGTTGACTTTTGTTCAAGAATAGTCTAATGTTTAACAGTTTCTATTAAGCATCTGTTTCTAAGCAAAGTTCCTATTTATTCAGCAGAAGATTGGAAAGATAATGTCCTGTCAATTCTTCTTCCCACTAAACATGGTTTAGCTCTTTCCTCTTGAATATTGTATTGCCTTTTCATGAGCTTAATTATTTTTTTTTCTTTTTTATACAAGAAATCTAGCAGGGTTGTCTTTTATTCTGTGTAAGGAAGGAACTGTGCACAAAAACATTCTAGTTCTGTCAATGGTCTTAGGGCTACCAAAATGAGAATTATTTGTTACTATAAAAAAGAAGGAAATTTTCCCCTATGGGTGTCTTTTCTTCAGTATAAAACTTTAAAACTTTCCTTTGAAAATATAAATCTTGTAAGCCGTGATTATCTATGACAAAATACTAATTTTGCTTGCCTTTTAGAGTACTGCATGCTGAGGAATATCTTTTTAAATAACCATTCTCTATTTTCCCATTGACAGTGGGCTAAAATATGGGACACTTCTCCAAGTTCTTTTAGCTGCTGGCCCAACTCAGTTATGACTGGATCCTGAGGTACAGGTGAAACTGTGTCAGCTTTCTGTTATCACAGGTTGAACTACAGATCTTTTACTTCAGATATATCACACAAACATGGCTTCATTTAATTTTTATGTTCCTTGTCACAGTTCAAGGTAGCTTACCACAGTTTATAATTTAGGTGGTGAAACTGGTAAGAGTGTACATTGTGTTGTAATGCTCAGTGCTGCTCAGCTCTGGGAGGGATGCTACCCAGTCCAACAAAAATCCACGCACAGTTTCTGTATCCCCTCGACTCTTCGGGTTTACTTTGGGTACTTTGATAGTTCACAGAGGACATTTGAAATACGAGATTCTGACTCCATCCCATCTTCTGGAGCAGTTGCATATTCTAAATCAAAACAGAAAAGGCTCGGAATGAAGGTCCAGGACTTAGAACATGCAGAGCATCTCCCTGGAATGAGCACCATAATCATAATATAGCCAAATACAAAGGTTGCTAAAGGAATGTGTATTTAAGGAGAGATCACATGAAACTTTGAGAAAAAACACCTTTCAAAATACTTAGTAATGCTCTCCCCTCAAACCTTTTTCTGCAAAATTGGTATTATTCCTTTATGGGAGATGAACTTAATATACTCAGGAGACAGGAACTTGTATATTCTCAGAAAAACAGACCTCAAGCAAATTATCAAAATAAAGCACTTGATTTTGCTGTCAGAAGGTATTCCCTGTGGAGGTAACATTACACTTCTCTCACCCATGGTCACCATTTCCTGTGGAAGACTTCTGATATTTGTGTCTGTTTTTCAATCGTTTTTATTGCCTTTTGAAAGGCAAACAAATTCCATTTCTTTGTGTGCAAGTAACTTGCAGTGTGATCATCTGGACACTGAGTGAACCCCTGAGTTTCCCTAATGCATGTCTTCTGTATCATGTCATATTATGTCTCCAGAACTGAATTAAAAGTAACCTCTGATTTTTTAATTGCTTAACAGACTGTGCGAGAACACAGTATTTTCACATTGAGAAGCATGAACCTGCCTAAGATATTACGCCATTGTCTGTAACGTCAGTTCCAGGGAAATTGAAATCCCATATAATCAATGATACAGTCTCTTTAAAAGCCCCTGTTAGCTGTATAAACATTGGCAGATGTTTTTAGATTGTGCCCCAGAGGTCTACAGCCACTTCCATTATCTATTTTTTTTTCACCACTCCATCTGTAACCTTAATCCAAATGCTCCATTGAAATTGTTAATTTGCATGTGTCCTTTTTTGGTTTCAATTAATGTATTAATATTTCCTTTCACTTTTACGGCCACTTTCCATGGCCACTTTCCATTCCTCAGCAAGTCTGAGTTTTAGCTAACACGTATTGAAACTGGAATATCCCACCCAGTTTTCCTACTATTTATTTGACCACTTAATCCACTCTCAAAGAATAATTTATTTTTTTTTCACCGCAGGTAGTGACATAATAAGCCAGTCACCACAATTGAATCCCTATATATAGCTAAGAGAAATTATTTTATTCTTCTTTGTTCTACAAATGTTTACTCTCAGATATTGTAAATATATTGTATTCATAGATTTAATTTGTTTTCTGAGTGTTACTGCATTGTCTTTGCTGGCAGCCCTGCAATGTTCTTACTGTGCTATGAGAAAATAAAACTCAAGTCTTTTGGGGAGCAAAATAACTTTTAATAACTTGGGAGAAGGGAAGGCAGCTCAGAATGAAGTGACAATTCGTGGAGCTATTTGTATTTTCATTCTTAGTTTGTATAACTGTTGAACTTGGATTTGTGGAATTTGGTCTTAGAGAATGAGCCCAGAGAGGAATATGTGGAAAAAATGGTAAACCATAAGTGCTAGTCAGTGAGAAGAATCCTGATGGCAACAGAATGGCTCTCCCCTATTCTCTGTATTTTTATATATAAGCATCTGGTTCAGTGAAGGAAGCAGATGTTTAGAGCAAAACAGAGTGGAAGTATTGATATTCTACAAAACAAATTGAAGGGTTCTTTTATATCCAATAACCTTAGTCTGGTTCTAGTGACTGAATGCCCATTCACTACTGTAATAAATTAGGTGACCTTTTGAAGCACATGTCCCAGTTTATTTTAATCTGAACTCCAAAGACTGTCCCATAATTCAAACTAAAGCATCACAAGTGGTAACAATTGGGCTATTTCTGCTCCACAGGAGACATTGCAGCTCTGTGGGCATGCAGTGGGTAACTTCTCCTCCTGTGGTCATTACCCAGCAGATGTGCTAGCTCTTGGAATGTGGGGGTATTGGACTCATTTGTGGGATCAGGCCCCAAGTGTTTAACTCCCTTATGAATGTCTGACAACAGACCAGCATAGTGTGCTCAGAAACATATTCATTCAGCACATCCATCAGTCTCCTGCACCTCTTCTGTCCTTCAGCATCTCATTAGCCACTTTAGGTCATGTACCTTGCTGCCTCCAGCTGTGGCTGGCTACATACCCCAAATTCTCGTTTTACTCCCCTGCTGAAATTTCTGCAGAAAATATATGAATCTTTGAAATGCTGTTTCTGCTTTCTCAGTTGCCATTTATATGCAGAAGGCATAGAGATAGTTAATATGCAGAGCATATATGGAATACTGAGCAGATTAGGAGCTGGTGACGAAATGTTGAAGAGGTTTGACACAGCAGAGTAAGATGTTTATGAGAGTCTTCATCTCTTTTTGTAAGACATACTGTGAGCATGCGTTTTTACGCAGATAATTTTCCTGGACGTATGTTTTTAAAGTTCTTATTTTGTAATATAAAACTATAAGAAAATAGTCACCTGATTTGGATTTTGAATTCAAATATAAATATCATCATATAGTCATGACAGTTTCATGAATTGAATCGCTTTTTATTCATAGGAAGGGAGACCTCAGGTTCACTGTCTTCCTAAGGATCCCTCAAAGGAATTACTCTTGGCTGCGTTCCTCAGACTGCCAACCTTCCAGGATGCATCTCCCACACGCAGGTGTGTTTGCTCACTGAGGGTGTATCCCACAGCCGAGGGTGCTGGGCATAAGAGGTTAATAATATACTCATTTGTAGACACTTAGTGAGTATTATCATGCTCAATTCAGGTGAGCATTCAGTGCCTGAATAATGCTAGGGACAAAGCCAGAGCTCAGCTTAAGGTGTTTGTTGGCATGGGTGGCTCTATTGGATAGACTGTGGTTTCAGAGATAGACACACCCAGTTCTGCACAGTTCCTTCAGGATGAACCTCCATTAGAGCTGCTTTTAGAGGGCTTTCTCCAGTGGAAACCAGTTTCTGCTAGGCAGCTCCAAGCTTCAAGGAAGGTTTTCCCAATTCTTGTTTCTATAAGGAGAGAGGTGAGAAGGGCTGTGATGTAGCTGCAAACTGATGAAAAAACTAACTGGAACAGATGTGACATGATAATGAACTACAACATTGAAGAGGATGTCCTATCTCATATAAACCATGGAGGTGAATTGTGGTTTGAATACAAGACCATTTTAGGGTTAAAAGGATCTTATTTCCCTATGTTAATTGCTAAGCACTCATTAGTGTCTCAGATATTAACCAAAACAATAATCTGATTTGTAGAAGTCTTTCACTTTGAAATCAGCTATGTCTGAACAGATGGCAGAGAATACCAGAAAAGAGGTGGAACGATTCCAGAGGAATAAGAAATGAAGTTTATCCCAGATACAGGAAAACAGGGAAAAACACAACTAAAACGTTTTCTGTTCCACTCTACCACTTTATGAACATTTTTATCTTTTCTATTCACATATCTATTTTTAAAGTGCATTAATGCTTAGGGAGAAAAGGCAGTACTTCACCAAAGCAGGTAATATATTCAGACACTTTTCATTACTACTGCTTTTATCCCCACATAAAAGAAACAAAAAAAAAAAACCCTGAGCAAATAGATGGTGATTTCCAGTGCTATTAAAATGTCAAAGCTACAGGGAAAGCTATGGAAGTTTGTGGTCAGTGAAGATGCAGGTTTTGTTTCTGATTCCTATCCCACACCTCAAAAAAAAAAAAAAAAAAGCACCAAAAAGCCCAAAACAAAAACAACAAACCCAAACAACACGTATCAAAAAGCCTTCTACATTTTCTCCCAGTATAAAATTCTTCTCTCCGAGAGTAATGTTTTGAGTATATTCAGGGGGTTTATGTTGCATAAAATGTTTGTATTTCTTAAAATACTTTTAATGGTGCCAAAGAGAATAATGAAATAAGTTGAGCCAATCTATTGACCTAGTTGAATAGATAAGGAAAAACTGAAGGAGTGCTGAAATACTCTCAGTACACCAGAACAGGGGCTGAGCTTGGCATCTGACTCACAGTTTCATCCCAAGATGCCATTCTGTGCCACACTCTGCCTAGAATCAGCATTGCATTCATTACATGATTTTAACGTGCAGGAGAGGTGTTGCTCAGACTGAGGAATTTATGGATCCGTTTGTTTCTGGGCAGAGCTCCTGTGCAGGCAGCAGAAACATATCTATGCTGTCTTCCATGGGCACAAGAGAACGTGGTCTTCCATATGGTAATCTTTTAGAAAACTCCCTTTCAGCTCTGCACAGTTCTCCCCCCAGCTGTGAGCCAAATGTTTCATTCTTGTCTGCCCAGCCTGAATCTGTAGCTTGAAGAAGACAAGATACTACTGTCTTCTGGTAAGGTCATAAGAATGAGTTTGGCACTGTCCTTTGAAGGAGTCTTGTTTTGCTGTTATTAATTGTTATATTGCTCTTAACCTTAACTGCTGGGCTGAGGTGGAAATCCACAGCTAAGATTTTTTGGGGAACTATCAAAGTGAATAAAGTAGCTAGAGAAATATGGAGTTAGGGGTCAAAGGTGGACAAGAGGGAAGGAGCACAAAGGACACAAGAATAGAGAAATTGGGACAGGAGCAGAGCAGAACCTTATGGAAGAGTGCAAGTCTATGCACTTGTTGCCCTGAAAGGCCCAGTATTTAAACTTTTAAAAAAAGACTTAAACTCCAACCATAGCTGCAGACCCTCAAATCAGATTCTTGTCAAGTTCAGTTTCATGTCTGAGTTTGTATCTGTCAGATGAGTTTATCTCTATAAAAAGCTCAAAACGAAGCCTGGAATTGAATGTCCACAATGTCTGTAAGGCCTCATCCAGATCAAATTCTGAGGTTTTTTTCTCCTCTTATGATTTGTCAATATTCCTTGACCATTTATTGTACCTAGAATTTTCCCAAGAGACAGAGAAATTTTTATTTCTAATAAGCAAATAATTTTTTTTCTTTAAAATATTTACTCAGTAGAATGTAAGCAAAATTTAAAATGAAAGTGCATTCTTAGGCCCCTGAAATGAAGCCTGTACTTACATACTGTAATGAATAAAAATGCTTTTCTAATGAAGAAATAAATACATAATTAAGGCACAAGTAGTGATCTGGGATTGGACTTTGTTGACTGAAGAACACTGCTACTACTATTAATAGTAGTAATAATATCAGTCATTATTGAATAATAGAGTGTTCTGGATGGTATGAATATTCTAGTTCCACTATTTAGATTTTTCTAGGGAAATGTAATTAGTTTTTTTGTTTTGTTTTGTTTTGTTTTGTTTTTCTTTATTCTCTCCATCTGTTAAGGACCTTTCCTTATCTCCTTTCCATTTCCCCACTGCCCAGCTCCCTGATATATTAATGCTTATATCATTGTGACAAAACAATATTCCTTTTCTGAGAATGACATACTTTTATCTAATAAATAAGGGAAATACGTATCTCCTATTAGAGGTTTTATTTTCCTAGTATTTTGGTAAGATACAGAATACAGAGTACAACTATAGCTATTCATAGAGATTTGAAGCTTTCAATGGTGTTTCGATTGTTTTAGCACTGTAAATATTTAGTATTTTACAATACTTTTATTCCAACTATGAAGAATATGAAAGATGAATATGAATACTATTACCACAATTTAGTGGAAAGAAAGGCAATATGCTTGAGAAGATTATTGTGAAGCAGAAATACAAGGTTTCATGTTAGATTCCGTGGGGTTTGGTTTGATATGACCTGATTATTTCTTGCGTCAAAGGAAATCATCTGTGTGGCTCTTTCTTGCTGTGAGTTGAAGGAGAAGGCAGCTGTCTGAGCTGTCTGACCTACAGAACACTTAGAGGTTGTTAGAGAGCCCCAGGAAGAGGGTGTTTGTCTGGGATGGATGTAGATTTTCTTCACAAGTAGTGCATGGACCGTGACAGAAGCTGAATTGGCAGCAGTATGGCCCTTCCAAGGTGTTTGGTCTGTATTTGTGCTCTTTTGTACAGTTCTGCTGCTGCTGAGAATCCTTCAAAACACCATGTTATATGTAGTTTGTAAGCACACAGTCGCTGTTGAGACCAATTTGATTCTTATATCAAATGATGATTATTACAGTATAGAAACAGGTGAAGGGGGGTAGTTATGTAAATTATACTATTACCTCCCTGTGAGCTGGCTAGTGGCAATTTTGTATATAATTTTGATGTGATAGTTCAGTGAAATATTGTGCTATCATAAGCATACAAGCAAGATAGCTCTGAATGCAGTTTCACAATGAGAGTGTCTTTTGAGAGTTCAGTCATGTGACTTAAATGTCTCTGAAGAAATTTTTGTGTGATATATGTGCTCTTGTGATACATACAATAGGTACAGTAGGACTTCCCACTGCGTTTCACGTTTCCTTTTGATAACTCATTTTCTGTCATTATGTTTAATTCAAAGGTGGTGGAAATCATTTTATTATTTTTTTTTTTACTTTATTGTATTCTATAATAATACATGAAATACTATTTTATCATTTTCATGTTAAGTTTTCCAGTTACTTTTTTTAGTGTGAGAATAAATTACAGCATTGGAAAGATCTGTGCTTTGCCATGCCAAGGATCTGTACTGCAGCACAATTTCTATGGAAATGGAATACGCTAAAAGCCAGAAGATATTTTTTTTGAACTCTCATTAAAATCAATTTTAAGAATTGTTTCTTGAGACTAGGTTTTGAGAATAGAAGATATTCTGGAAAAGAGTCAGTTAATTGCCAAGGATTACCACTTGTATTTGTTTTACTGCTATAGAAATTGTATGAGGAATTACAACTCCACTACTACATCTACTGTTGTCCCTAGTATTCTTGTCTTTACCTCCAGGGAGTTAGCTGACTCTTTAATATTTTTTTTAAAAACTGGAATTATCTTCCTTTTCTTCACATAAAAAGGACTTCTTGTGTTATAAATTGATAATTTTCCATGAAAGGGATACAAGAAGCATACAAATTAAAAAAAAACTAAAATTGGCAACTATTCTCTTTGTCAGGAGTTAGTTATGAGTTCAGAAGCAGATTGGAAGAAAATGAATAAGGAAGTAAATATAATATAAGGTATAGGGGAGATTGTTAAGATTAAAAGTAAATTTAAGATTGATTCTTAAATTACTAAAATATTCCTTTAAAATTATTTTTATTTGTGATTAACACGATAATAATCTTCTCTGCCGAGTTGTAGTGTAGTGCACTGTGCATGTGAATTGCTGAAATTAATGACATAATGACATTAAAACATTGGAGTGTTTAAAGTGTTGTTTTGGTTTGGTTTTGGTTTTTTGTTTGTTTGGATTTGTTTTGTTGTTTTTTGGATTTTTTTGCGACAAAACTGGTAGTTCCCTTTTTATTAGGTATTTGCTTTACTCATACTTTAAAGCAGCAGGATCAAAATCAGTCTGTCAGTGACTGCACACCCATTTGATACACGCATAGTCTCTACCCAGAAGAGGTTATCTTGTAAATATACAAGATAAACTGAAGCTGAGAAGAAGGGCGAACCATTATTTCTATTTCAGAAAAGAAACACAAATGGGAAAATACTCAGCACTTCACTTTGATTATTAGGCCTCAGTAATGTCACTGGAAGTGTCTAGGTGAGTTGTTAAGGTTGGTGTTGTCCAGTAGACCTTTCAGAGTCACGCTGGACACCTGAGCAGCCCGGGATGTAACTGAGATCTGTTACCTCCTTCAGTGCTTCTCTGGTCTGTGAAATGAGCCCACTGTGACACATGCCTGCTGGCCATAAAGCAGGGCACGTCAAGGAGCTGTTCAGGGCTCCACTGCCATGGAAACCCAGCAAAGAATTGCTGGGAGGAAGGGAAGAGCTGGTCAGCTCCAGGAGGGCAATGGCCAGCTTCTGTGCCTTCACAGTGAGATGTTCACAGAAAGGTGGAGAGGAAGGCAAGGTCTGGTGTTTCAGAAAGAGAAAAGAAACCTCTGACCATGTGATTTCTTTCCCCAGAGCTATGTTCAAATTTGGAGTTTAAATTGGAGGAAACTAAAGGAAGAATGTAATGAAGGATGTAGTTTTGTACTTAAGAGCTTTTTTGAGAAATTTTTGCATTTGATGTTTTTAATCAATTTTCCAAGGAACAATAAACCAAACTAAATTAAAAGATACATGGAACAAATTTTTAATTTGATTAACCAGGGTAACTGTGTGATTAACTATTGTTCATTTTACTCACACTCACCGTCGAACTCCCTTAGGTCCTTTCTGTGTTGCATAGTGCACTGTCTACTACTGAAAAATATGTGTCTGGTTCAAAAGGGCCTTAATATGTGGGGCACATTATTTTGAACCTGCTGCTAATGCAATAGGAATACTAATATATTAGTATATTTGTTTTAATATACAGTTAAATCTCTGTAAAACCTTTGAAGAGAACTTGGAGTCCTGTTTATTTTGCAATCCCACCTGAGGCAGTGCTGTTCCTAATGACTCTGAGACTCACTCATTTCTAGGTCTCATAGTGTCTCACTATTCCAGACTGTTCAAAGGAGGAAAGGAGATCTTTAGCAATGGCAGAAGGGGGTCTTGCTCTCCAGTACATACAGGAGTCTGATAAGGTGAGGGAGCTTCCATTTTGTAGATTTGAAGTCTATGTTCACTGTCTTTATCTCAGTGTGATGGTTTTAATGCAGCCAGCAGCTAAGCACCACACTTCCCCACACACTGAGAAAACTTGTGTGTTGAGATAAACAGTTTAATAAACAAAGAGGGAGAAGTGCCCCCACAAATGGATGATTTGAATGCTATCACTAACCACCTTCTACAAGCAGAATAGTAGGCCTAGCCAGACTCTGAGCAATGTCTTTCTCAAAATCTCTTCAATGCTTATCATGACCTTGCACAGCATGGAATATCCCTCCATTCAGTTTGGGACAGCTGTCCACGTGGTGTCCCCACTCAAACTCTTGCTGAGCTCCAGCTCACTCACCGAGAAGGGGCAAGGAAAAGAGGAAGCCCTGAGGCTGTGCAAGTACTGCTCCGGAGTACAGCATTCCTAGCCAGAGCAGTGCCTTCAGTAACATGGTGTAGAATATTTCCAAAGGCCACGCACAGCCAGTCACCAGCAATGGAGCAACAGGTGATGGATGGGGCTTGGTCCAATATGGACTGAAGCATGTGTTCTGCAAGCCAAGGCATTTTGGGGACTTGCACCACATCTATTCTTCCCAGTGTTCTTGTCAAGCAGATAATGTAGTATTGATATTTTCTCTAGTAAGCTGGTTGTTTTCTAGTAGAAAACAAGGAGAAAGAAAACTTCTCTGTCCCTTGTTAGTAATTTCATTCTATTGAACAAGAGCGTTTAAGGGGAAAAAGTCAGGAGCTCTGGCTCAGAGTCTAAAATCACTGATGCCAGCAGTTTCCAAATCATTGCTCTGATTGTTGTCTAATTAAATATGTAGCTTATTTGACTGCATGTGGAAGGAAGCATTGTAGGGCAAGATAGCAAGCTAAGCAATTAAAATTACTATCTCCACTTCCTTTTTTGTATTTTCTTGTCATGATTAAATCCCTAGAACATATAATTGGGAATATATTGCTAGTAGACCAGCAGTGTAAGCATCCTTTATTATTTAAAGGATATATATATATACACATAGCTTTTGGAAATCATACTGGACACATTCATGGGAGAGCACACCACTCTCACCTCTGTCAAACTTTAACAGAGATGGCACATACTCATGAAGCTGTCAGATGGAAGTCTACAGAGAGACAAGAGGCTGTATGCAGGTACAGTGTGAACAGATGAGGGGATGGAAGAATTAGTAAAGTTTCACTTGGTCACATTTGCTGTAATTAAGTAAGTCTACTCTGCAAAGGTCACAGTTTGTGTTTCTTAAGTACCTGAGTTGTGGCATTCACAGGTGATAAAACCTTTCAGAAGGTAAATCAAATGGATGTTGGAATTCTCTTCCAGAACAGAGAACTTTATTTCTGACCTTAGCTCCTTTCTTGTTTGAGGCTTGCTTCAAAGAGTGGTTTCTCTTTAATGTGTGCTTAGTGGGTTGCTTGAGTCAGGATGTGTGTCTAAGATTTGCTGCAAAGCTCCTTTGAGATATCTCCTGTGAGATATTACAGTTTAATTCAATGAACACTGGCTTAGGCACATTTAGCATCTGGGACCAATAGTGCAAGCACAGATAATGCTGAAATTCCTTTGACCTGCTGGAAAGACTCACTGCTTTGAAACTAGCCCTTAATATTGTGTCTGTCCTCATTTCTCTCACTGCAAACAGGAATGATACCTGCCTTGTAAAGCATTCTGAGATCTACTGTTATGTTATTGTTATTTATTATTATCTCTGAATTGTCCCCAGTGAATTTTACCTAGAGGTTTTCATCAAGTCTTCCACAGAGTCTGCCCACTGCAGAATGGCAGTGAGAATGATCTGGAGGATCTTCCTTCTGTTCATATGGTCCTGACATCAGATAGTCCAATGCTCTTGGTGCAACCAAATATCCATTGCCTTTTTTCAGGAATGGACTGCAGGATCGTGGATCAGAAATGGTCGTAAGTATTGTTGATACATTCAGTTGTTAAATTGTTATAGTGCAGTAAGTTCACTGAACTATTATCTGGGTTGTATTCAAATAGCAGTGTTTCAAGTTCTATACCTGGCTGAGATATCAAATCTGACATAAGTTAGCATTAAAAGTTTCTGTTGAAAAGATTCACAAATATTCATTTGTTTACCTGTTCCAAATAACAGGAAGATTTTATTGTTCTAGTGTAGTGCTGGGAATAAAACAATAGGTATTGAAATACAGTTACTGAATACGTTTTTAATTTGCACTATTTAGGCTCAGGTAATCCTCAGAAAGGGTTTAGGCTGAATTAACCTTCTCTACCAACAGTAACTCAAGCAATTTGAATAATTACATAGATGGTTTTCCCAATCATCTACTCCAAGTTGAAAAGGTTCACCCCTGTATGTATGATTTCTGTGTCAGCCATCTGATACAGAAATGAGCCTCTCTGAGTCACACAGTACCAATCCAAGATTGCTGTCCATGAAGCAAATGGGAGTTTTTCAATCAGAGAAGGCATCTCTACAAAACAGAGAACACCCCCACAAAGTCTGTGTGTTTGAACCCCTTGGGTAGAAAACATGGATGTTCGGTGGTAGGTACTGCTCAGGCAAAGGTTCTTCTCTTCATTGCTACTACTGACCCCTTGTATGGGACCTTCTACCCATAAGTGAATTGCATTGATTAGCCAGTTTAAAACTCTGAGTGGCAGCCTTTGAACCCCAGTTCTGTCTCTGTTTAGATACTCCAGCCAGACAGAAGGGCATAAGTCTATGTTTGTTCTCACTTTCCTTTCTAGTTTAATCTCCTAAAATGCCTTTTGTATGGTGTTAATTAGGATGTTACAGGCTATCCCACAAACTGTAATGTGCAGAGAGAATAGAAGTTATTATTTTCAAATTCAAATCCTTTCTCTCTTTCTTTTTAAAAAGCCAGCACAGTGGAAAGAAGTAGCTTTCACGGGTGACTGTAATGAATTCAAATTGTGATGAGTATTGAACGAGCTGCCAAGCTCTGCACATCCCTGAAGATTTGCCTTTGGTCGCCAGTTGGCTGGCAAACTAACCCTGTCATGTTGTTATCCTGAAAGGTATGTGACTTGTTGCTTCAGTAAGCTATGATATTGGAAAAGCTTCTGGAATATCATTGGAATAGGCCTGAATGCTGCATTTGAAGGCATGTAAAATGTACAGGGATTTGATCTGGAATCCAAATCCAAATTTCCCGACTGATCTATTTGTAAAGGGTTGGTCACAGAAAATTTTGAGAAAAATGAAACTGTAGATTTGCTGTGCATTTGCTCTGAAGATCTTCTCATTTATTTTTGCCTCCATACCTTGGCAGGGTGTTTGTGTTCTGTTTGGATGCTTGCAGAGGCAGCACAGCCCTTTCTGTGTTTTGTTTTGCAAGCTGTTCTTACCAAAGATGACTTCTTTTTTTTCATTTTCTTACTCATCTGAGTCATTAGGCTTATCTTCATGTGTCAATTGATGTGCATAGTGATGATTAGGTGGAGTAATTTGATACTTGTACTTGTCATTTCTCATGTCAGGCACTTCTCAGCATTTTACATGTAAATACAACAAGATTTTGCAAAGGCAGTCTGCATTTGCTTGAGTTTGTACTCTTTCAAACCAATTACACTTAAAATTCTTCCCATACTATAGAGGCCTTTATATTGCATATGTATCTTCATAAATTTTTTATGTTTTAAAATTATGCACAAGAAACTTAGCATTTTTTTTATACAAAAGAGTATATCTGTGAAAGATTATGAAGCAATAAAATACATTTCATTGCCATACTCTGCACAATTTTTTTTTTTGTTAAATGGCAAGCTATTTTTAAAAGAAAACCCTACTTCCTAAATATTGTTTTGGTTTTGTTTCTTTTTGCCATGCTTATCCCACAGAAATCTTATGCTGTGAAAGACGGCTTTTAATTATCCTGCTGTGTGGAAGTTGCTTCTTGGAAATGGATGGTGCAATATGTGGCAACATTTAATTTTTTTGTGATCTGAGTTTAAATCTTGACTTGGATAAAAACTAATGGGAAATTTTTAGTCTGGACAGTAAAGAAAAGGAACTAATTGGTTTGAAGGGAAAGGCATCTCTCTGAAGAGGCTATTAAAATGATAACAGATAGGTGATAATTTAGCAAAATAGGTGTACGCATTTTTATGATTGAAGTAATCAGAGAATTATTCACTGCTACTTTTCCACTCCTATATTTATTTACTGTGAATCCAAATTTTACTTCCAGCACAAACCATATTTGCCAGCAAGGAAAGGTAGGGATGTTGTTCAAGGCTGACATGTTATTCATCGGTTCCATGACTACATTTGCCCACTGGTAAAGACTTCCTGCAAGAAAAAGGCAACTCCTATATTCCCTCTCTCTGATTAATCCATTTGTAAAGGAAGATAACCACACACCATTTGTTGATGTGGCAAACTCTGAATAGAAGGGTAAGTAATTTACAGTATATTGCTATGCTGTTTTCCTAAGGCAGATCTCCCACCAGTTGGAAGAAGACACGATACGATGGTGGGTGCATGTATTTAGAGAGCAGTCTGTGTCCACTGAGAACTCTACCTGTGAGTTAATAAAATTAATAAAGAGAAAAAGGAGACACTGTGCTTGAAGTTAATGGGGTTTTAAGAAAACAAAACTTTCCCTCCCTTCCCACTCCCTCCCCCCTGGCTACATCTGAATACTATATTTTGTAGAAGTACTCTGAAATGCTTCATTTCAAATCCACTAAATAATAGATGAAACAGAATTTCCATGTTGCTGAATTTCCCTGTAAGGATTATTATCAATCAGGAAAGGCCAGCTTCTCAGAACTTCTACTTAAGAAGAATTATTATGTAAGAACTAAGATAAGCCCACATCAGAATTGAGAAGAGACAAGCAATTGACTGAAAATATCCAGACAATTAATGAAATGAAGAACATTCCCAGGAACCTGATGTCTCAGCATCATCTCAAAGTCAAAAATGAGCACCGGAATCTGTGGTTTCCTAGGATTCCAGAATGCCATAACTCTAGGATTCCATGACCCTCGGACTTGAGGATTCCATGATTCCATGACCCTCGGACTTGAAGATTCTATAGCTCTATGACCTTCAGACTCGAGGATTCCATGGCTCTATGACCCTAGGACTTGAGGATTCCATGGTTCTATGACCCTCGGACTCTCGGATTCCATGGCTCTATGACCCTAGGGCTCAAGGACTGTCTCCAGAGCAACAAGAGGAGGTTGGTGTTCAAGGAGCTGCTGCAGCACAGGTGCACCTGCTGGCAAGTGACCTTCCACCACCCCCTTGCCTTCACTCAAGGTCTCTCCAACACCTATACCTGTGGAGCAGAGGGAGAGCTCGACTTAAACTCTCTCTTTTGAGACTGCAGACTTATTGGAGTAAGCCAGAGCATGTAAGTCCTGTAGCAGCAGTTCCTGCACAGCACTTCATAGCTCCTGCCCTGAAAGCAGAAGGCCCTGCTGTACCTAAGCAGGTCTGAGCCCTGCTGAGGGCAGGCAGTGCAGGCCCTGAGGGCCATCACACAATCCCTTGGATATGAGTGTGCAGATCCAGCCCTTTGGGCTTTGGGTTGTTTTGTTCCCTTGCTTGGCACCCTTTGCTGCTGCTGCTGCTGAGCAGAGGCACCATCAGCCCTGCAGGCTGTGAGGAACTGGGAGGTCAGGGCAGAGCCCTGGGCAGAGCCCTGGGCACTGGCCCAGTTTGGGCTCACAGTCAAGGATGGAAAGGGAGAAGGGGAATGACACACATGACATGGTCAGAGCAGATCCCAGCTGCCAGGCTGGGCTCAGCCCACGCTGAGCAGGATTTCATCAGGCTTTGGCTCTGTCTCAACACTGCTGGAGGGACTGAAATGGTGAGAGTGACTGCAAAGCAGTGTGGTGCACTTCCGCTCTCCAGCACTGGCTGGGGAACATCTCCCTTGTCTGCCTGCAACCAGTTTGTTGAGCCCCTCCTCTCCCCCTCCTGTTTGGGGGACTTTGCTGTTTCCCCTTTCACCTAACATGCTGAACTTCTCTCTCCTCAGACATGGTCGTTTTTCTTTTGCCACTCTGTATTTCCCATCTTCCTCATCTGCGTCCTCACCAAAGAGTTTGAGACTCCTTTGGCAGCTGGGTTTGGAACTTGCAGCAACAAACATGCACTTAGAAGCACTTCTGCACTCCAGCACTTTTGTTGGGGCTAGAAAGGATGCCAAAGCTTTTTTGGCAGAGGGGAGCTTCTTCCCTTTCCCTTCCCTTCCTGAGGGAATCTAATCTGAGTCTTGGGTCATTGCACCTTTCTTTGTCTTTCAAGGAAGGATTTGCCATGGCTGCAGGAATCTTCCGGATGTGCCTCATGCTGATGGCAGTTGTTGGTGTCAACCAGCCTTTCCTCTCCTCTGAAGACAATGGAATTGCTGCCAAGAATAGGGAAGAAATCCTCCAGAGGATGAAGGAGCGGGAGGTGAGCCTTCAGCTGCACCAGCTGCGCTTAGAGCAGGAAATTGCAGACCTGGAAGCCAGACAAAAGGTTCTGAAAATGCCTGACTTGGAACTGGAGAGAAAGATCCGACGGCATATGTTCAGCGTCCTGTCCTTGGTCGTCTTGGCACTGATTGGCCTCTGGAAGCAGCACTAGCAGGAAATAACCTGTCAGCACAGTGGAGAAGAAGAGACTGACACAATGGTCCTGGGGAAAGCATGGGAAAGAGTGGCCTTCCCTGGCAAGGCCTGTTGTGCTATTCAGGGACATTTACAGCCTCCGAGGGTGATTTAAATGGCTGGAGGGAGCGTGAGCAACCAGGAGCACAGAGAACAGGGCGGGCAAACAGGACGTGGTGCATCAGAAGATTGTGGTGTTGCAGTTTGGGGGATATTTCACACAGGCAGGGCAAGTGGGAAGGGCTCTGAGTCACTGCAGCACAGCCAGCAAGCTCAGTTGCTGGTCTTCATACTTACTGAGAGAGGTCAAATACAGTGACTGCTCGGCACAGAGCCAAGTTGTCTAAGTTCACCAAAAACAATGCAGCAACCCAGACAGAGCTCCCAGAAAACCATGCAAAACATGCAAAAAACATGCATGTGTCCAGGTTTCAGGCTGTAGGGAATACCTAATCCTCTCAGGTGATTGTAGCAGTTATGGGAATTGCATCAGATGTTTCCAAGCGGATGACCTGCTCAGCCTGGTAGCACAGTTATGAGATGAAGTAGAAGGGTTGAGAAACATTAGAGAATCTGAGTGAGAGAGAAACTGGTGGGACCATGCCCTGGCCTCCCTGAGACAGGAACATCCACCAGAAATAATTCAAGATCTAACCATCCCCCAGCAAGGAGCGGGTACCAGCTGTAAAGCAAGAAGAAAACGGAGGGTAGTCCATGCTCAGGGAGGCAAGCAAAATCTTGCTTCACCCACCACACTCCCCCAGGCACCTCTGCAGAATAGGTAGGAGGCTTTGTATGTGGAACACTATAAGCTTTGTGCTTTATTTCTTATGAGGAAGAGAAATGCAACATTTTTCTCTCTTTTGGCCTGTTTTATCTCTGCAGATATGAAGGGAGGCCATGGCTCCATTTGTGAAGGTGTTGAACCTAAGAAAGCCAGTCTGTGATATCAACTGAAGGTTAAATGCAAATAAACCAGGTTCAGTAACTGCAAGCAGCAAGAAAAGCCCACAGCACATCTGCATTTCAAACCTCCTTTCAAAACAAAGACTCAGGCTGTACTATCCCTTTCTCCATCAGGCTTCGCTCATGATGACAGTGTGTTTTGTCATAAAACATTTCAGGCAAAATCATTTTCACAAAATGGCTCTGCATTTTTCATCTGAAAATGGGAATTCTGAACCACCTCACACTAAAATATTTCTGTGGAGTAACTGCAATGGAATAGCCATAGAGTTCAGGGTGATAACCTTGGATACCTAAGGATTGTAACAGAAGCAATAAATGTGAACTGTCCATTTAAAACATGATAAGGAAATGTAGTATGTTCCATTAGTCCTTAAAATAGAAAGTCAATTCCACCTCTGGCTTCAGTGGGCTGTGGATCAGCTGGGCTGTGCGGCACTCATGATTCCTTAGAGGAGGCTTAGAATATATTTGGCCATGGGAAGGAATCAAGATTCAAGAATTTGAAGGACTGAATTATAACAGCCCACATCAGAATTGAGAAGAGACAAGCAATTGACTGAAAATATCCAGACAATTAATGAAGTGGAGAACATTCTCAAGAACCTGATGTCTCAGCATCATCTCAAAGTCAAAAATGAGTGTTGGAATCTGTGGTTTTCTAATATTCTGGGGTTTCATGACTTGGATTCCATGGCTGTAGGACTCTAGGATTCCATGGTTCTAGGAGTCTCGGGTTCAAGGATTCCATGGGTCTGTGACCCTAGGACTCGAGAATTCTGTGGTTCTATGACCCTAAGGACTGTAGGATTCCATGGCTCTATGACCCTAGGACTCGAGGATTCCATGGCTCTTTGACCCTAGGACTTATTTTAAATGGCACCTCGAATAGTTTCTGGCGTCACTAATGAAGGTTATAGTGTGCAATGCACTGGAACTGAGTAGAGTCACTGGGTGAGCTGGAGTGCTCATAAACCAGATTTGATGGCACTCTTGAATCTCGAAATTTTAAAATATGCATGGAGAGTGAACTGAGTCTTGTTTCTTGTTTAAATCTATCTTATGTTGAGCACCTTTCTTGCTGTCTACTTTCACGCCAGGAAGAATTTCCCCCTCAGTACATATATAAACAAGTTATAGGAAGGTCAGTGTTTTCATGAATTATTCGCTGTGGCAAGGAAAGTGATTTAAAGCTGAGTAATGTTTTTACGGGCAGGTTCCTTGCATTGTTAAGCAGAAAAGAAAAGGAAGGGGGAAAAGTGACTGAATAAATGATTGAATAAGTAAAAATTGCTGGTTCACAGATACGTGCTGTTGGTGGTGCTGCTGGCAAAAGGCAGGAAGCATTTCATGTGGCTAAACCAGGTTATTACATAGTGAAATGTTTATGCATATCTTTCCGTTAATACTCTTTGTTGAAGAAATAGTGTTTTATCTTAGGTGAAGTACCTTTTTTTTTTTCCTAAAAAATGTCAAATGTTACCTAATTGTTGCTGGTAGGAAGTGGGAGATCTAGCTATTCATAAACTCAGGGCAATTCTCTTTCAGCCCGAATTACTATCTGTGTTTAAGCAATCAAAATACGGGACCATGTCATTAAGGTCATACCTCTCTTGTACCTCTACAGCATTACTGAGCTGCTTTGTGCTTCCTTTGATGCAAAAGATCCCTTATTTATTAGCAATTCTGTTGATGTAACAGTTCTTGTGGTTCAGGTGAATGCCCTGAGATGACACAGGAAAGTGCAGTTTAGGGGAAGCAGAGTAAATTGTGCTGTGAAGTAGGTCAGGCAAGAACAAGGTGGAATCAGTGCAAAGTAAAAGGAAATTGGAGAAAAATCTCTGTTTCAAAATAAAACAGGGTTTCATATCAGAGACCTATTTGACATGCCTAGGCCTAGAGCTTAATTTAGGTTTAAATAAGGTAATAAAAGAAAATGTTGGTTGTGGATGCATTGCGGCCAATGTTTTGTCTTTTTTCAGTACTTTTTTAGTAAAAAGACTCCTTTATTCTTAGAATAAGAGTGAGAGGTGTTGTAGGTCAGGTTTGTAATTTAAAAAGGGCAGGGGAAGCAGACATTACTCATGTGGACTTCATTAATAAAAGACAACAGAAGCATCTGATCTGTAACAAACAGTGAAATAAATCAGTGCATTGGGACTGTAGCTCTAGACCTGAGCACTCAAAAATTAAAGTGTAGATATCTGTAAGAACTGTTAGCTTGGTAATTGATAGTGGCAGACAGAGAAAGGTTGACAGAATGCCTTCTGCCAAGAAGCCTTGACATTTTCTGAACTTAAAACAGGTGAGGATAAGAACAAATGTGTGTGGCTCAAGTCCACCTTTGACAGAAAATCTCTAAGCCTGATAATGAATTTAAAACCATATTAAGACTGCCGAGACAGGATGAAATTGTTGTACCAGTTCTGAGCAGGGAAAATGCCAAAGATAACCACATTAAAAAGTGTTGTGTGGGCTGTTACATATCAGAACCCAATGGCCCTTAAACCTGTAAATACATTACCTGTGTCTCTGCAGCTTGGGTCCAGACATTTTAGAAAACACCTCTGTGCAGTGACAAAAATATTCAAGGTGGACTTAGCCCATAGCAGTTCTGTTTTTCTCCTGTGACTGGTGAGAGATATAAATAGACAAATTAGAGGTGAAAAACACCTGCTAGGTCATATATTCAGCTCTCTCAAGACAACAAAATACAAGAAAAGTTATTACTGATGTAAAACTGTTTTGACTTTGTCGCAGAACTTGTGAACACAACAAGATCTGCCTGTAGGATACTTGATGCAGAGCAGATGTGAACAGTTTGCATTGTTTCTGGGGCTCCCCTTTGCAATAGGTGACTGCAGTATAAAACACATATGAGTAGGAGGAGAGCATAGGAGGGCATCACAGCTGAGTTTGGTGTCAGAATTTAGACTCTGAGAATAGTTGCAACATGCTTTGTTGTCCACATTGTCCCATTTTCCCAAGTGGTGCCTTCCAGGCGGAGAGCTTTAGCACATAGTATGGCTATGTGGCACCTCAAGCATAATAAAGCCATTGATCCTTTTTCCTTTGTCAATATATACAAAAGATAAATTTCAGGCTGGGTGGCTTGCAAAGAGTAACTTGATTTCAATTTGCTGTCTGCACATTATTGACTATTGCTGATTTATTACTAGATTTGTATATGTCAACACACAACTGTTGAAGAATACCAGTTTTCACTACTATTTGGAAATACTGTGCTTTTCTCAATAACTTGCAAGCAGAGAGAAATAAATCAATTTGTCTGTCTGAAAATGGTACTACTAGAGTAAACTGGTCCTTGTGAGACCCTACATGAAGAACTGTGTCTGGATCTGGGGTAGTCAGCACAGGGAAGCTATGAACCTGTTTGAGCGTGACCAGAGGAGGGGAATGATGATGGTCAGAGGGCTGGAGCACCTCTCCTATGGAGACAGGTTGAGGGGATTGTCCAGCCTGGAGAAGAGAAGGCTCTGGAGAGATCTTTGTAGCACTGTCCACTACCTAAAGCGGATCCAAGAGAGCTGCAGAGGCACTTTTTACAAAGGCACGTGGTGATAGTACAGGAGGGAAGAGCTCTAAACTGAAAGAGGACAGATTTAGATTAGATATTAGGAGGAAATGCTGAGGGTGGTGAGACACTGGAACACCTTGCCCAGAGAAGCTCTGGGTGCCCCATCCTTGGAAGTGTTCAAGGCCAGCTTGGAAGGGGCTTTGAGCAACCTGGTCTAGTTGAAGTTGTCTCTGCCCATGGCAGAGGGGTTGGAACTTGATGCAAAGGTCCCTTTTGACCCGGAACATTCTATGATGATCTTATTTTTTTCTGTTTAGCATTAAATTACATATTAATTTCTGTTAACGAAGTGGAGAGTCTGCTCAACTGTTCTTCTAGTATTTGTAATTTCAAAGGTCAGTTTGCTTAAGTGTCCAGTGAGCCAAACCAGCCCCAAACCATCCTTTCTCTAGAGACGGTTGCCTTCTGCAGCTTGGCATGTTCTCTGGGGCCAAAGAGTCACACAGATGTGCTTTGCCACCAGTAGGCCTTTGCCAAGCAACAATGCAATTTGAAGGAAATCCCAAAACATCTCAGTTGCAAGGGTGGATTGTACTAAAGGGTTTTCATTTGTTTTTCCAGAATAGAGTTGGATTTTCATTTTTTCTCAGCCCTCCTTCTGTTTCATTCTACCTTTCTTCCCCTCCCCAGGAAGGAAAGGAAATACTAGAACTGTATTACCAAGCAAACTAATTTTCAGCCATCCAAGTACCACCCTGTGCTACACTGTAATAGTCACATATCATTATAAACTGGCTGCACCGATGAAAGGGTAATTTTACTTTGCTAACTCTGTCATTCATCATGCTCCCTCAAGTGTTAATTTTTATAGCACTCAGAAATGTGCTAGATACTTCACAGACGTGTATAAGGTTAAATGGTAATGTAGATAACCTGAAGCATTTATGCACAAAATTCACAAGAACAGTTTCTGTGACTAACAGAAAATTAGAAGAATTAAGTATTTTATTTTGCAGTGGTTTATTTTGGGCAATTTGTAAAGCTCAGGTTATTCTTTCTGAGAAAAGCAGCTGAAATTGATGATTTTTCTTGCTACAAAAGTGTGACATTTCATATTTTCTGTTTGTTACTCATTGCAGTAACAAATTGACTTGAATTTAACCAAAAATAATGAGTTTATGCTATTAAATACAGAAGTGTAAAAAATGCAGTGAAATAAAAGCTGCTGTCTTTCATAGGCAGCATAATAGACTAGACAGGCTGTTGGAGGATGAGATTTTTATACCCTTTAAAAATGTAAGATTTGGGTCAAGGCTCTGCGAACTGTATGGGCTAACATAAGGAAGAGAAGTGCAGTATGATTTTTACAGGTTTCATAATTTTCTTGCTTGCACATCATGTATTACTCATGGAGATGTGGTGCTTCCTGATAGGCATCTCTAAGCCTGAAAGTCGAGATGGGACATCAGAAAAAGATTCTTGCATTAATTGTGCTGAGACTTTTACTCGAAAAACAGCAAAGCAAGGCCCAGGTTCCTTGTATCTTTGTTCAGTGTGTAAAAGCTATGCTTGGAAAAATACAGAATTTGTAAAAAAAAATGGTTGCTTTAAACAGAATTAATTCCAAGAGTTATGAGACCATCCCTACATCTTTTTTTCCCTGTCCTAAATGGGTCAATAGTCATTTAATTCCTTTGCTAGAAAAAATAATGTGATTTTAAATACCCCTCAGGCAGAGTTAGATACCAAGACCAGATTTCCTCTTTGTACGTTTTTTAGCCACTGAAATAATGAATAAAAAGGGACATATCTTCAAAATTTTCCAAAATAAAGTTTGCCCTAGAATATTGAAGAAAAGCATGGTTTTTACTGCATCAAAATCTCAGCTTTTCTTCATAGCTGCCTGAAGTTACTTGTCTCAGTCTGGTAGCTTTAGTGACCGAGTAGGTGACACTCTATTCTCTTCCTGGTATGTATGAAAACCAGGAGTATCCCCGGAATGTGACAAATCCTGCCAGCAGCAAGACCTTGTTGGTGAGCCACACCAAATTACAAGCTCCTGTGATGTCTCTTACCTCCCTTGAAGTCACCTGTGTAACCATAAGTTCCAACTTCCATAGACAGAAAGGTTAAAAGCTCCTGTGAAACTGCGCCTGGACACCTCGAGATACAGACTGTTCATCAGTTCTCATAAACAGAGGGCTGCTAAGCAGGAATAAGGATTTTCACATGCTTAGTTTTCCCTGGGATGTTTTTGTTCCAGACAGGAACAAAGCTATGGTTGCTCATTTCTGACTGAGCTGACAAGTGACACGACACGTTGGTTCAGTCAGTATTTATTCGTTCTGTTGGAAGCTAAGTATTAGGCAGGGTATGCCTCTGTTATACTGTATAAGTTCATTGCTGCTTAAACCTAACGGGAGAGCATCATTTTGCCCTTGACTCAGGGCACTCTTGCTCTGTTTCTAAAGACATCTAATTTTATTTTCTAGGAATAGAAGTGTGCTTTTTTCTATTAAGAAGGTTATAGTGTTTGGCATTGTTTATTGAGCTGCATCCCTGCTAGTAACAAGTATCATTCACACATATCTGAGATAATATATTGGTAGGAATCATTAATTAAGTGTGCCAATTTGTTTATAATTAACTGAAGAAAGTTATGGCATTATGCAAACTGTTACAGTAGCTGATATAAACACTTTTGGTAATGACAGCAATGCCAAGTGTAAATGCTTCCAAGAAGAATTAGTGATATTAATACAACAATGATCACTATTCATGTTTGAGAACACCATGTAGATGTGGCAAATATTAGTTTTATGCTCTTTTAGGTCTACTTTAAAGATCAACTCGCAAGCTTTTAATATCTTTTAACAAGCATTGCAGAAAACCATTCTGAGGGACTAAAACTTAGTATCACAAAATATGCATGTTGCATAATAAAGAAAAATATCTATAATCTTACCGCACTCAAATTGAAGAAAACCACTTGGATTTATCTTGCCTGTGCAATTTCTGACATCATTGAGCACTTAAAGTTAAAGTGGGAAATTGTGCTTGTGAAATAACTTGTCCTAACTGCTGAAAACGAGAAAAATATCTCTTGGTTCAAAAAGCGTGGAAAATGGTTCTTGCATTTGAAGGGCATATAGGTTGAATTTTTATTATTTTTTTTTTTTTTATAACTTGCTCATTAGCATTAGTATTTCTGTTTTATCTCAAAGCTGGCAAGAAGGTGATCTTTCACTGTGCACCTACAAAAAAGCAGACATTTCAGAAAAGAGAATTACTGCTGCTTTGCCTATGTCTCAGCTATACTAGAAATGTGTTTTCCCCTCCTTAATCACAAATTACTGGTAACTTAGGCTTGTTACATCACCTCAAGAATTTCAAGCTACTTCTTGTCATGACTTGTACTTTTAAAAGTCTTTTTTGCAAGTACCACTGTCTAATTGATGAATTAAACTTTACAGTTCACAATTATGATCACTGTTAAATATTAATGTAAAAAATTAATTAAAAAAATGAATGATTGATTTAAAAATTGCCCTGAATGCTAGAAATACTGTAACTGAGGGGAAAAAATAATGGGGATATAAACTAACAAGGTGTCTGTTCTGTTGGTCTTCACAGATGGGAAACGTCAGGATGTAACAAGGCAAAGATGAATATGGATTTACTGCTGGCTGGAATTACATTTGGTTACTGGTATCTAGTTTACAGACAGATTGCAGAGTTTATACTCCTATACCCATCATTTTGTCCTGAATTTCTCCAAGATGTCAGTGCTGCTAATCCTACTGATTTTGAGGGAATCTCTTAATAATCAGCAGTTTTGAATGTCAAGTTATTTGCATCTAGAAATAAGCACAGGTAACACTGCTTACAGGAAAGACTGAAGTTTTTTGGTGGGCACTGTGGGTTTCTCAGTGTTACAAACCAAAACAGGCAGCGTTGGACATAGTTTTTAAACAACACATTTTGGGGAAGAAAAAGTTCCTGTGAATCAGTACTAAACAGAGAGTACATGTCTAAGCTTTGAGAATGTATTTCTATTTCTGTAAGTGCATAGACAAGACTAATTATGCCTGTTACGCAAAGACAAGTATGCTGTCCACCCAAATACAACTTCAGTGCTTCAGCTTCTAGTTTGGAGTTCTGCTCACAAAAAAATCAGAAAAGGGAATTCAAAGGCTTGCCTAAAAATATGTCAACAATTCAACCTGCTCTTCTCAAGGTTAAGTAATACCTTTTTCTCTGCTATGTACAGAGACAGTGAGGGAAAAAGGAATCTTCTTAGTGTTCCCAGTATGGACTAATTTGGCTGTGACACTTTTTTCTGGATTATAAAATGAAACCCACTGCCTGGAAAAGGAAAAGTAGTTCTTGGATGCAGTAGTGACTGTGCTCAAAAGTAAAAACAAAAAATCATTGCAGGTTGTTCCATTACCTCACAGTAATAATAGACATTTCTTAGAGGAAATTGTTAAAGAGCACAGCAAGGTAGGGAAATGGTAAAAGAAAAAAAGAAGGTGTATGCATGAGAGAAACTCAAAGGAAAATACATTGAGTTGTTGTGAATTGGATAAACAATTTATGCAAATGACAAACTTAGATTTAAATTATTTTTATTTCCCCATTTATTCCATAGTTATAGGAGATTATTATCAGTTGTCCAATTGACAAAGACAAAATCACTGTTTTTGATGACCTCAGAAGGAAGTATTTATGTTTTTAGCCCTGCTCATGCTGTCATCTCTTGCCACATGAAAGGAAGTTAGTTGGAGACAAAATCAAGGAAAATTTTTATGTCACAAGACATTTCTTGTCTGCTTTGCCAAAGTGACTGTGCAATTTGAACCTAGGGTGGAGGGACTCAGCTGAGGAATCAGAGTTCACTTCACCAGAGAGGAGTTTAGGGGAAGTGTTTGATTTACTACAGTGAATCACAGAGGTGAGGTGTCTCTGTTCCTGGACCTGGGAATACCTGGACTATGAAGCTTCACAGACATGTGGCAAGAAATTTGGAACAGAGCTGTGCTGCACCTCACTTAGTCCAAAGAAATCTTTGATTCAGATGGTTTATATGTTTAATATCCCCCTGAATGCTCAGTTTTCTTACTCAGAACTCTGCTAAGGACTATGCCTGCCGTTGAATGTCCCCAGCTGAAGTTTTAGTCTATCAAGGCATTGAGAAGCTGTCTACACTCAGCTTCTCTTGGAACACAGCCACTCACTTTGTAGGATCATGCTCTTGATGGAACAGAGGACAGTCTGTAGTTTTTACTTTCTTTTCCATCTTTCTTCAGTGTTTCACTTTATCTCTGACGATTTTCTGATATAATTTTCCAGTCTTTTTGCAGTGACTCAGCAGTTCACAGCCTGAAGAAAATCTAAGGATGTAACACACATCATCTTCCAGGGCTGTCCCTTAAATAACAACTCGAGGGTACAGCTGCCCTTATGATCAGAACAGCTTGTTGTGACCATGTGCTCATCAAAAGGCTGCCTTATAGCTTTACCTCTGTTTAGATTTCTGCTGTGTGGAAAAGGTAACAGGCAGAAAGAGAAAGTAATTTTATTCTCTGGGGTGCAATTACTGAATAGACTGAGATGAAAGACCTCCCAGAGCTACACAAAAGGCTTAAGAACAAATTTCATAGTGCATCCTCAATCCAACAACCCGTACAGAAGGCATTTTCAATATTATGCCTTGAATAACTGTTGTTGTGCCATCTTGTTGTGCCCCTCAATATCCTCAAACTAAATCTGGTAGAAGCAAAATTCTATGCCTTTTCTTCTGAAAGTCAGTTAAAAGGGAAGGAGGTTAATTTCCATTAAGGTGCATTTATTTCCCCGGGAAGGTGACACTCTGCACCTGTATGCAAACTGATGTGAAGTCTCACACTGCCTCATCTCCACATATCTGATAGTAAGGTTTTGTTTGCTTCTGTTTCTGAAGGAATTTCACCAAATGTTTACAGTTTCTACTCTCTCAGTCTGGTATCCCATTGTTATTCCAGGGATTGAGTGTTGATGTGGCAAACTCTCCTCTAGTTCTTAAGCAGAAAAATCAGCTAATCTACAACGAAAACCACACAAAGCATCATGACAGATAGTGGCAAGGATTTAATTTAGTTCAGTGTATAAATTCTGAGATCCTATATAAGTTAGTATTCATCTACAAGTAATGCACAGCACCACATATAGAGATAAGTGGCTAGGCAGGTTATTTCAAGGTCTGAAAGCTCAAGTCACTTCTCATCTTTCGAGCTGATTGTCAATGCTGCTCTCTTTAAGCAAAGTCTAAAATCTGACGTCACTTATCATACATAGATAAACAAATCATGAAGCAAGTTCAAGGGGGAACATTAATATTAGAGTCATAGAGAAGCTGAATATATACTGAAGCAGGTATAAGTGATTCTTATTTACATCACACTGCCAGTGGAAATAAGCAAGCTGTGAATAGAGCTGTATATGCATAACAGATACAGATATTTTATTGCTGCCATAACAGGATATTGATATAAAACCACTGAAAAAGCTTCTGTCAGCAGAAATCAAATGAATCAACTAGTTAGCATCAACTTCCCTTTGACAAACTGGTACTGAATTAACTTTATGGTGAAGTTATGAAAGTAGGGTTGTAGAGTCATAGAGCCATAGGTTGGAAAAGACTTCTAAGACTGTTGAGTCCAACCCGCAACCCAGCCCTGACAAGTCCATGTCCCTTTGTGCCATGTCTACACAGCTTTTAAACACCTCCAGAGATGGTGACCAACACTTCCCTGGGCAGCCTGTTCCTGTGCTTGCCAACCCTTTCAGTGGATAATTTTTTCATAATAGCCAATCTAAACCTCCCCTGGTGTAACTTGAGGCCATTTCCTCTTATCCTATCAGATGTTACTTGGGAGACCAATCCCACCCAGCTACAATCTCCTTTCAGGTGGTTATAGAGAGTCATTAAACACCTAAGTTCACTTTGTTTCCTCAGACAAGTTCTTCTAATTGAAAATCCTAAACCCACAGTCTTGGAAACATATCCATGACACCGACTGCTTTAGGAAACCTCTGTGCATGTTAATGGGATATGCTTATGCATGTTAATGGGATATGCTTGTGAATAAATAAACCTGCCTACTAGCCCTTTACCATTCAGACTTAAAACTACATGCTATAAAGGGTTAAGTGACTTGTAAAGAGACATTCCTTTCGGTCTCTGTATATCTCTAAGTAGTCTGTGACCAAACTCTGCCATTTACGAGGTGTATTTTATGTAAGCATTTTAAGAAATTATATGAAGGAGGACAAATTCAGTTGCAAGGTGAACATTGATTCATTGAGGTTTTTAATACGTGGGATAATGAACAAAATCCCCCCAAAATTTGTTTTAATAACTCAAAGTGACTCCTAAGCCAACTACTAGCAAATTATGCATACATTGTCTACTATTTCCTGATTATGCTTCATAGAGAAGTAAAATATTTTTCTTTTAAAGATGCAGTCAGAGCAGTATTGTGTTCATAGTTAGGCTTTTCATAACCAAGCAAAATGGTAATTTGGATATAGTATCCATAGTAGTACTTTTTGCAAAGCCAAATAAAAACATTAACCAGCATTAAAATTTCCAGAGAAAAACACAGTTAAAAATGTGTAAAATTAGACACCTAGATATCGGAGAAAAACACCCTGAGTTTCAAACTGGATAAGATACTTAAAAAATGCATCAACAGCAACGAAATTATGCCTGTGGTTATTACTCTACAAATAATAGGATGCCGAGGAGTCCAATTAATTTGAGAGTTAAATTAACTACACAGGCAGCTACCATTAACATTCAGGTATGAAATACTAATGCTCTTAGTACTGTGCCATAAATTGCTTATACAAGTACTGTTTTTCATAACATAGCACAGTCTTAAAGTTCCTTGCAATTTCATAGATTTTTATTGGCATTACATAGCCATAATAGCCACTTCCCAAAATCACTGAAAGGGGAATGAGGTTAACACACTAATACACTGTCATCTCTGTACTGTCCACATCATGGAATATTGGAAAAAAATCTTAATTATTAAATTCAAGGGTCTAACACGATGGTATTTGTCACATGTTCAGTTAGGTTATATTTCCAGTTCTGACCTGATTTCCAATGAACCAAACCAGCAGCAGGTCCTGTGTATGCCTAAATGAAACCCAGCAACTCTCCTCAAGTTCCTTTTGCTTTCATCCCCCGAAATTCTCAGAACAGAACCCAGCAGCAGGCTCTTCACATACTGTTGCTTTTTTGCTTGTTTCTGTTTTAAAAGAAGTTAGAAAATTAGAAGTTAGAAATTGTTAGAATCTTTGCCCAAGATGGGTAACACCTTGTGCTTGGTCCTAGTGAATGTCCTTCCTTCTTGTTAATGTTGTCTGTGTTCGTTGTGAGCCAAAAAAGCACTCCAAATTGAAGTTGTTCCACACCTGAGAAAGAATAGTGCTCTTAGAGTCCAGAGAAAATTTAGCTGGAATGTGTTTTCCATATTTCTAATTCATTTACAATAAGCATTTAAGCAAGCCATTCTACTGATTGGAAACCCATACAAAAAGAATATAACTTGTCAGAACATACAAGAAAAGGATTACATCATGGCAACACAATGTCAAAACACCATGAAACATTGAGATTTTCTGAATCTTTATTGGAGCCTGAAAATGCTAGTGGTACTGAATTTATTGCCAAATTGTCATCATGTTCCCCACCCCTAGATCTTCCTGCTTCCATGATTCCTTGAGGTGCACTCAGTCTTGAAAGGAAAAAACCCAGAACAGAACAGGCTTGATGATATTCTATCAGAACAAGGCTTATCTAAACTAGCATTTACTATAGTCATAGCAAATGATAGGGTGTTTTTTTGCTTGTGGACAACTTCATTTCATGGAAAATGGCCTGAGGAATGAAATGGTTCACTGTAAACATCTTACTGCAGGAGGAAAGAAACAACATATACATAAAGATCTAAACATAATATCTAAACACTTTCCCCAAAGCCAGCAGTAGTGTCTAACAAGTCTATGTAATGGTTCATATGATCATTCTGAGATATTTAAAAAGCATGATAAACAAAGAAAATCTAAAGCGCCTGCAGTCAGCATTCTTAGACAGCAAGTACCATTTTCTGCCAATCAACATGGTAAAGAACTATTAGGTAGCAAACTTAGCACTTGGGTAATTTCACTAATATCAACAGAATTTTATTTGCTTATAACTGAGTTGATTTTGGCCCTGTACTATGTAATATACACTGATTAATTGCAAATGGAGAATTTACTGCTGCATTACACACAAAAATGAAGTGATTCAGCAAAAGAATCCACAGTGAGTAGTGAGTCCCTTCAACTTCTACAATGAATGAAGTTATACTCTATCAACATGTTCAGCACCCTCTTAATTTCTTCTAACAGGTTAGTCACATAAAAGTATTGAATGGGGTTTTTTTTTTTTTTTTAATTTACAAAAAGAACTTACCCCAATTAGACTCAATCTCGCAGGGTGACTGATGCTGGATTCTACCTTGAAAACATCTTGCACATAGATGTAACAAACACTTCTGTTCCTACAAACAACAGACAAACACTTTCTCACCATACTGGAAGACCACTAATATAGAATAGTAAAAATCAATAAACAAATGGAGCTATAGGTTTTGCTAGTCAGTACTTTTATCACTCTTTCTGAGGGAGTCTTACACTGTAACAGTGATACTTGACCCACTATGTACCCTCTCAGTGAACATTTCTATTCTGCTAACCTTGGTTTGCCATCCAATGTTTTGCACACTCTAGAATGTGTATTCCCTCCTTGACTTGCTTTTCATGCACCTGTTTAGCTCGGAAACATATGCACATAAACTTAGTGCCAACACAGCTGAGGAGGTCACACAGAAGCTTTCATCCTCCACATTAATGTATTGTCATGTCATCAAAATGAACAGGGAGAAAATGTATTATTCACCCAGGAAGGTATGTCATTAGTGCTGAATGCATTTCCTCAAATCTATTGTATGAGTAGTTTTAACAGTTAATCTCTGTATTCCTTAATTTTGATTCATTTTTCAAAGTTTCCTTTTGGCTGAGATTAAAATATACATGTTCATCTTATGAACTTCTTGAGATTCTGATAAAAACAGATGACAGATATAGAATGTTTTCATCTTGAAAATCATTGCTCAGCCTTAGAGTGCAAAACAGCATATGTCTGTCTAAATGCTGTTACACATTAATCTTGCCTTACGTCTCACTGAGTCTTTGTGGACCTGCACGCTCAATTCACACCAATAGATCATCATTTGGTCACTCTGTCAGCCATCCAGGCCTTTGTCTCTTTCTCCCTTGTCAGCTTGAGAGTTAATGACACAACTGCGGTGTGCTGCTACATTTTGTGTGTTTGAGTCTTGGAAAAATTTAGAGGCAAAGGCAAAGCAGCAGTTTCCATTCTAAAAAAAGAGAGAGACTTCATGCATTTAACAAGACTTAAGTCAGTTTAGTTCTGTGGGAGTCCTGACGTGAGTAACGCTGGTAGCCAAGGCAGGTACCTAAACAAACACAGCAGTGCAGTGGGTTGACCCTGGGTGCACATGAGGTGCCCATCAGAGCTGCTCTGGGACTCCCCTCTACAGCTGGGTGGCGAGAGAAAACAGTGAAAGGCTCGTGGGTTGAGACAAGGACAGGGAGAGATCACTCACCAACAACCACCATGGGCAAAACGGGCTTGACTCGAGAATTAATTTAATTTACTACCAATTAAAATGGAGTAAGGTAATGAGAAGTTAAACCAAATCTTGAAAAACACGTTCTGCCTATCTTTGCCTTTTTGTGAATGCCATTTCCAGGTTCTCTCCCTGCTCTCCCCAGCAGGAGAAGGGGATGGGGAAAGGAGGTTTTAGTGAGTTCATCACAGGTTGTCTCTGCTGCTCCTTTCTGCCTGACCTGGGTGTCTGCAGGGTTGTTTCTGTCACCTATGCTGTCATTCCTCTTTCTGACTACTGCTGCTGCGCAGCATGCTTTGTCCCCCTGCTTAAATACATTATCCCAGAGGTGCTACTACCACCACTGATGGCTCAGCCAGCAGTGGGTCCATCCTGGAGCTGGCTGGCATTGGCTATATTGGACATGGGGGAAACTTCTAGAAGCTTCTCACAGGAGCCACCATTGTAGCCCCATGTGCTACCAAACCCTTCCCATGCGAACCCAATACATGCTAAAATATTGCATATCAACCTGTGCCTTTTCCTGATTTTCTCTAACTGCAGGTACTAGAAATGACTAAATATTCTTTATAAAGTAGCTTCTCAGGAAAATCATCATATTTAGGCAGTCAAACCAAAAATGCTCTGTTTAGTAGTATTTCATAGTCAGTTTGCCATCATCTTTGGACTGCAGACCTAAATTAAAATTATTTTTAAAAAAACCCCTTGAGATCTCAGTGTTACATGATTTTTCAAAACATTCCAGGGAAAGCAGCAGTAATCCACTTTAAGAGCCCAAATAATTCTGTCCACATATAGCACATTCTTGCTTACATCCCCTGGCAGCTTCAGACTCTAATGAGTCTGTCCTTCATACTTAGAGTTTTTCCTTTCAGTAAAGCCTAGCAAAAGTGCACATAAATCACCAAAGGGTTTCTTGTACTGACCTACACGTTTAAATTCAGAAATTGTGAGATTCTGAAGAGCAAACATTAAAAAAAATATTGCACTCCTCTGGTAGAGTGAAAAAAATCATCTGAACAACACCAGCTGCAAACTTTAGAACATGTTCTGAGGAAGAGGTGGGGGAGGGAAGGGTGAGGAGGAGAGCTGGGAGTGCCCCAGGTGTAGGGAGTTAGGTGGGATGCCCCCAGCTGGAGTGGGGTGCTGGCAGGCTCAGCTGGAGGAGCCAGAGCAGTGCCCAGGGGGCTGGAGAGCAGAGCTGCTGTGGTGTTCACTTCTTCTCCTGGACTGAAGAGTTTGGTTGGCCTGATGGG
This sequence comes from Margarornis squamiger, assembly GCA_035222235.1. Classification (NCBI taxonomy): domain Eukaryota; kingdom Metazoa; phylum Chordata; class Aves; order Passeriformes; family Furnariidae; genus Margarornis; species Margarornis squamiger. The sequence goes on from JAWWTY010000156.1 coordinate 4,671,351, forward strand.
CTAGACATCACTGGGAGTCCTTTTCTGAAGTTTGGTATGGTTGTGTGTACTCTTCTGCTTCTTCTCCTACTTGTTTTTGTTCTTGCTCTCCTTGCTCTGCTGTTTCTCCAAGTACCAAGCGATGACCATTTTGTTTTTAGGAGCTGCTGGTTGCACTGAGGGTTTTTTTCCCATCTTGCAAGTTGAGACTCCGCAAAGTTACTGAGAAGGAATCGCTTTGAGAGGAAATTGGAGAGATAATAAGGTTAGTGACTTCGATCCATACAGGTTTTTTGCCTATATATGACTGTGTTTTTCAGGTATTGCCTTTATAATTCTGGAAGTTCCAGGGATTCTTTCTTAAGTAATGGTACAACTGATACTATCTAACAACATGATGAGGTAATTTAGAAAACTTGTGAGGTGTGGACAAAGTAGCCATTATATCAAACTTTAAAAAGGTTTTCTCTTATGTGCACAAAAAGAAAAAAAAGACCACAAGTTTCCACTTTTTTTTTTCTTTTTTGTTTCTCATTTATTTACAGCAGGTAAACTTCTGAAGCCCTAATCTGCTGAATTGCTACCGCAACAGCAAGCTGTACAGAGCTGTGCTGCTGATCTTAATAGGGTGATGACCCCCTTATTTGTGCTTCTAGTTGTCTCATCCTAGAAAAGAAAAAGAGATGTTGGCCTACAGCCATTTGGACTTTTTCTTTCGAGTTTCTGATGAGTACAGAAGTACAAAATGAATTTAAGTCTCTAAGTACTTGAAGATAAGTACATACATCCAATTTGCTATCCTATTGTGGGAGAGTACCTTATCTTTTCCAGCTTGTTTTCTTTTTTTTTTCTCTGAAGGCTTTCTCTTTTTCTTTTTTAAGCTCTCTGAAGTCATTGTATTTGTCTTCAAAGTCTGTGATAATGACTGCTTCCAAGGAAAAGTCTCAAGGAGGGTTGAGATTCTTTAATCTTTGCAGATGTGCAGCTGCTTGTCAGTAGTGGGCTTGTGGCGTTGATGCCATTATTTTATACTTGTCATGAAAGTTTAGTTTAGGATCTATGACTTGCTGGTTGGACAATTAATTTAGAAGTAATGAAATGCTGCTGCAGTACGTGATAGCTTTATACACATATTAGAAGTTTATACAGCCTAAAACTCTATGTCACAATTCTATACTGCTGCTCCTGCATTGGTGCTTTTATGATACAATAAATTGTGAAATCAGAGCCCTTATTCTGGTGAAATAAATAGGATAGGAGCCTATTTTGGTGATAGAGATTTAGTACTGCTGCTGCCTGTTAAATTAACTATTTACTAACTTGCCCAAGTGTATCTGCTTCAGCTGCTGAAGTACCCAAAAACGTGGAGACTGGCTCAGCCTATGGGGTTTCTTTATGGCCAGGTGACCTTAATGAGCTGAATCAAAATGTAGAAGAGAGGAGTTAATCATGTCATTACCCTATTTTTGAGTTATTAACCTAATTCTGGTAACATCCCATAGTGACATGCTCTATCTCCCTTCTTCTACCGTCTGTCTTGGTTAAATAACAGTCATGTGTGTGGCCATGAGAGCACATGAGAAAGAACTTTTTTAGGCTGCTCTGGAGGTGGGTTAAGAAAGCACAGTAACAGATTTCCCTGACCTCGGTTAACGCCGGGGGGGGGGGGGGGGGGGGGGGGGGGGGGGGGGGGGGGGGGGGGGGGGGGGG